>PVJX010005411.1:5566-85800 GCA_004027295.1 Dolichotis patagonum
CGGAGCCGAGCCCTGGGAGGCTCGCGCCTGCGCAGGGGCGTCCTGGGGCGGGGCCGCGCGCGCGCAGTGAGGGCCCGGAGGGCGGAGCCCGTGCGCGCTGCGGGGCGAGGGAGGGGGCGCGGCGGCTGAGGAGTGCGGCGCTGCCTCAGGCCGCGGGCGCGATGCTGGCTGCTGGTGCTGCGGCTCGGGCGGCGGGGCCCACGGGGATGTGACGCCGTCGCGTCACCTTCGGACCTCGGACCGCAGGTCGCTGGGCGACCGGCAGCCGGGCCTCAGCCGAGGAGGCAGCGGGACCCGCCACGGTGAGAGCGGAGTCGGGGGCGCGGCGGCGGGCGGCGCGAGACGGCTGGGTCCCCGGGATCCCGGTTCCCCGGAACCCCAGGACCCCAGGACCCCGGGACCCAGGGACCCCGTACCCGGGCCACCCCGCGCGTGCCCGCCGGCGCGGGAGGCAGGGCGCCGCTATCCGGGGCGCGCGCCGCCGCCTCTGCCTCTGCCTCTGCCTCTGCGGGCCGTGGGTCGGGGCGAGGCCGGGCCGCCGGCGCCGGAGCCGAGCGGAGAGCCGGGCGGCTGCAGGGGCGAGTCCGGGGTGCCCCAGGAATGGGGTGCTTCAGTCACCGGCGAAAACAAAGACACGCCCTGGAGCACACCCCGAGAGGAAACTTCGGCGGGTCGCGCGGTGGCTGTGGGCTCAGATGCCGTCTCCTCTCTAGACGGCTACTATTTTTATACATTAAACCATTTTTGTTATTAGGAGCGCATCATTGCCGTGCATAGCGATTGCACTCCCCATGGGGAGTCGCTACGGATGCAGAACTCATCCTGATTCCTTTTCATCCCAGTCCCCGACCCTTCCTGCCTTCACCCTTCCGGTTTTCATACATTTTTTAAAAAATGCACCTACTTTCTTGATCAAGTAACAGGAGGAATGACTCCTCTGAGATGGTCCTTGATGACTAAGCTTGAGTTCGTATTTTAATAATTGCAAATTCATCTTTGTGGGCCACACAGCCAATTAGGCTTGCCGTTGCTAGACTAGGCCTTGGCAGTGTGGAAATTACTGCTGCAGGGACTCTGGGGTCCCAGATTAGACTGTCACACTTCACTGGAAAGGAGGGGAAAGGTGCAAACTATTCATTTGGTCAGTTACCTTTTTTTTTTTTTGAAAGCCATTTTTTACTTGTCAAAATTTATAAGCCAGTAGGGATACATCAGTATTAAGTGCAGTTCACATTAGGATTCACTTTGTGCTGAATATTGTTTTGTTTAACAAGTGCAGGTGACTTTAATTCAGGGATTATTATAGCTTGAAGAATAATGTCTCTGCCTTAAAAAAAAACCAACTGAGCGCCTAGGCTGTAAATTTTGCTGGTGTGTGCCTATTCCTCACTATTGGGTGATGAAATAATGAGGTAATTTCCAGATTTTTGGCCAGTTATCTTTAAAAGTATCATTTAGATTAGTTTAAAAATACTTTAACCAAATGTGAGGTATTCTCCAGTAAAAGAAGTATAGATTTTTTTTTTTAGTATAGACTGTTTTATAGTGTATAATCAATGTATAATAAGGATGTAAACATGACTTAGGGTTTTGCCTGAAGTCACTCTTTTTGGGCTTTATTCCTGTTTCCTCTGTTAATGGATCAAAAGTACTTCATTGTTTTCTTGATTTTTTTTTTTTTAGTGTTTTCAACACACAGACCTCATATAATCAAGTTGAAATACTTTCTTCAACCTGTTAGCCATAATTTACAATATATTCCTTCAGTGTTATAAGATGCATATTCTGAGAACAAGAATTCTGCAGTAAAAATAGTTGTTTGTAATTCTACCTTTCCATACGTAGAAGTATTTGGTTGTTACCTTCACTCAGCTCCTTTTACTTCGATTCATGTTCAGAAGTCCTTTGGTGAATTGTCACGGTTTCTATGGTGAACATTCAAACCTGTCACCATTTCTGGTACGAGTCTGTTTTCTAGTTTCGTCTCCCACCATTATTTATATGACTTTGTTCTCTGAAGATGACATCTTGCTTGGTGTTTTTTGCTGTTCTGTCTGTTGAGAAGTCTATTCTTAGTAAACAAGTTGCCTTTCACTATCTTACTTCAGTGTCTCCTTAGTCTTGTCCAGACATCGCATCCCTCTGTCTTCACCAGTTTAGGAGGGTGGTGTAGCCACACATTCTGCACTTAGCATTTTGCCAGTTGGTAGTTCATGTTTAGTTTATCCATCTGTCTCTGAGGCTTTTCAATTTCTTCTGAAGTTTACAACTCTAGCACTTATCGTTGTGTGGCATTTGTTAAATACATTTTTGAGGAATTGTCCCAGCCTTGAATATAGCTTTAAGGTAGGCAAAATAGGTTAGACTGCCGTTTTTCCGATCAGAAAACAGAAAAGGTTAATATGCAAGAAATGTATAAATATCCCAAGAATGAAGTCGAAAGTTGTTGGTTAGAAATGAAGTGCTAGTAATGCTAGCAAGAACCAGTCCACTTGGTGATGCAGGAGAGAAAAGGGCGTGGCGAGTGAGGATTGCTGCCCTGCCCCTAGGACTTCATGTTGAAGTGTGGTGATTTGCCCAACGTCATGTGGGAAGGAGGATGGAACTGAAATTATGATCATCTTTGTGTTTCACCTTTGCCCCCCTCCTTTCCTAATTGTGAGACTTAATTGTTTCATCATCTGTGTGGGAGTTGTGACAGACTGTGTGTGTGTGTGTGTGTGTGGGAAAAGGGGTTATAGTCATGTATGTTGAACTAAAAGTGCCAACAGATCATTTGGTTCAGCGTTCTTGTTTTGAGAAAGGGCCTTCCTATCTAGTCTCGGCTGGCTTTGAACTTTGAGGGGATTCTCAGCCTTCCTAGTGCTGGAATTACATGCATGTGCCAGCGTGCCCATCTGTTCAACTTTCAGAGTTTTACCATTAGAAAAACTAAAGCCTAAACAGGCAAGTAACATGCCTGAAATTACTTAGGGTCATCTCTTACACCTCTGACCTCATGAAGGTTATTTTATTTATTTATTTATTTATTTTTGCTGCTTTGTGGAGCTGTAGGCAGTAGTGAAGAAGTCTCCAGTTTTTCACAGGGCGGTAAGTCTGCTTATGTACATTCTTCTTCCTTGAATCCTTAGCTGACACTCCTAGGGACTTGGAGGCCTTGAGCAGCTGTGAAACGTGATAATTCTTTGGGGAATATGGGAGAAACTGAAACTTCTCATTCCATTTGGCTGGATGGTTTTAACTTCATGCTTAGAGACCTCTTGCCAAATGTCCCCTAACAAGTGGCACCTGATCACCATATGGAGCGCCTGTAGATAGTTGCATTTTGATGGCAGAATGAGATTTTAATATAATAAGGTTACAGCTGGCTAATAGCATGGCTAAAATTACATGTATGGCTTGTCTTTATGTGAGAAGAGTGTATCCGATTACTCCTGTGTGATAGATTTTTAGGGGGAAAATGATTGTGGTTTCATGTTTTTGAGAAGTTAGTCTTGAAGGGTTTAAACTTAGTGTGCTGGGCCTAATGAACTCCAAACAAAGTAATGTTCAAAGAAATTAAAAAAAACTCAATATGAGCCTTTAATTTTTCTACTTTCTTATTTCTTGTCATATATATGTGCTTTATAATCAAAGCACAAATGTAATATTCAACATGTGTTTCCATTTTTAAGGTGTTTTCTTTTTGCCTTTTTTTTTTTTGGCACTAGGGATCGAACTCATGACCTCACGCTTGCTAGTCAGGTGTTTGTGCTGCTGAGCCAAATCCCCGGCTTTGCCATAATTTTTATGCCTTTAGATTATTACTCAGTGTTGCAGTGAATTGAGTTACTTATTTCTTAGTAACTGGACACCTAGGTTGCTTCCCATTTAGCAGGTAGTGCAGTTAGCATATAGCTGTTAATCATGTTTCTTCTTTCTTTTAAGCCTAAGGCCCAGGAGAGGGATTACAAGGTTAGAGGCTAGGAAGGTTTTATCACAATACTGCCAGATTTTCTTTTCAAAGGTGTTGCTTTATGTTGCCTCCAGCTGAGTTTAGTTGATCAGTTCTGTTATCCATTTTTTAAAAAGTTTTAAAAAGTGTTTATATTACTAAGGTTTGAACCCAGCTCCTTTCCACTGAACTGCATCCCCAGCTGCTTTTTACTTTTTTATTTTGAGACAGGTTCTTGCTTAGTTGCTAAATTGCTCAGGATGGGTTTGAACTTGGAATCTGCCTGCCGCAGGTTCCCTTGAGGCTGGAATTACAGGCACGCACCACCCACACCTGGTTTAAAAATTTGTTTGCTAAGAGGACTCACTATCTTGACATCACAGCCTATAATAGAAGAGCAAATGCAGTGTTTTTCTAGTTTTCTTTTCTCCTTTTCAATGTTTGTCCTTCATCTGTAAATTTAATCTTTTCACCATGTTTCATTAGCATTTAACACCATAAATAAGTTTCTTAAAAATGTTTCTGGTCAGTTTAATTTTTATTTTTTAGTAGTGAGGGCTTTGTGGTTTTTCAGATTATAAGAGTCACTGACTTTTTAATTCTTGTGATTTTTGTCATTTGATTATGAGGTCTGAGGATGATTAAAGTCCCCACCACCATCTGATTAAAGTAAATTTGATAAAGTTGAGACAAACCAAAATTTTCATGAGTGTAATCTGTTGGTTAACTGAAGTTTTGTTGGTTCAAGATTAACCAGTATCATTCTGACTTAACTCTTATTATTAATCATTCTAACATACATGAAAGCAAAACGTGGTTATCTGTTCTTCTTGGGAAGTGAGGTATTCTAGGTAGATACCATAGCATAAGACAAGAGTTACCAGATGAACTGTACTGGTACTTGGCATGGAGTGTCTTAGTTATTCTTGGTAACAACCTATATAGTAGGTTTATTAGTGTCCTTGTTTTGTGGATGAGAAAACGGATGCCAAAGGTAACATGTAGGCGGTAGTAGGTTTATTAGTGTCCTTGTTTTGTGGATGAGAAAACGGATGCCAAAGGTAACATGTAGGCGGTGGGACTGTGCGCTGGTCCATGGTAACATGAATGCAGACAGCCTCAGCTCTGCTTTTAGGAGGAGCAATTTGAAAAGTGTATTGTATTATTTTCCTGGTGTGCTAAGGACTTTGGCTTGTTCTCTTGGGGATTTGAAAGACAGTAGATGGTAGCAGAGCAAGGGGATAGTAAGTTATCCCTTTTGGAGATAGGGCTGGTGTGGCTGTGCCAGTGTATTGAAGTGGGTTTCTTGTAGGAAGTGAGTGAAGTATCATAGGAGAAATGAAGTCTTAAGTTTTTTGGCAGAAGTGGAGATCAAGGATGTTCTGGAACGTTGCAAGGCCTAGTGACCTACAGGAGAACGGGAAGGGGGCTCTTGGTGTGGAAGACCCTGTGTCAGGTGGTGACAGGGTGGTGACAGCTGCTTGTGTGCTCCCAGCACTGCTCTGTTTCTCGCATTGCAGGGCTGTGATGTGTTGTGCCTTGTGACCAGGACTGTGCGCTGGTCCAGGAAGGGGACAGAAGACAAGGTGTGAGTGAGCATCCGGTGAAATGGGAAACACCCATCTCCAAAATCAAAGGCTGAGTGGAGGAAGGAGTGCAGCGCGCCCGTCAGGGAGAGTGCTGTGGGGGAAGTGTTAGCATGTACAGTGCCACCTCCAACTATCCAGCTCTGGTTAGTGTGCCCTAACGTGAAGTGCTCGTGGCCTGTACTGGCCAGAGCTAAGTTCTGTGTCCATTGTTACTCGGTTCCTCTCGAGTCCTTTTCTTCTTTTTTCTTTGAGACAGGTTCTGAATAAGTAGCCCAGGCTGGCCTTGAATTTGCGGTGATCCTCCTGCCTCAGCCTGCTGAGTGCTGGGATTGCAGGTGTGCAGCACCATACCCGATTCAAGTTCCTTTGTTAAGAGTATTCCTGTACCTTTTTGCTCCTTTTGTCTCCTGCTTGTTTTGGTTTTGAACTTCTGCTTGCTACAGGTGCTGGTGCTGGGGAATGAGTCAGCCTACTGAGATTAACCCTTTCTTTTTCAGTGATTGTCCAGTCAGAGAATGGAATGTGTGATTTCTGCTCTTTTAGCTCTTCTCTAGTGAGTTACTGTTCTTGAATGTCTTGTAGTCACTTACTTGCCTTTCGAGACTTCTGGGTGGTTAAATTGAGGTTTGGAGCCCTGGGGGAAACCAGAAGATTCTTAAAGCCTTCAGGAGGGTTTTAGATTTTCTCCTGTTTGTCTTTCCATGTGGACCACTGGTTTAACTGGAATATGGTTGGATCACTGGGGAGTGTTGGTTTTAAAGTGCCACAGATCATTCTGTATAATTAGGAATCTGTCATCTTTGTGTGATTCTATAAAAAGTATGGGGACTTGTTTTAAATTTCCTTGTCACTTTCTAACTTACTTTCATGTCTGTGTTTCAGTGACTTAGAAAAGGAATTTGTCCTTGATCTTTTTCTGCTGCCATTTATTTGCTTCACGTCATCCTAGCCCTCCATTTTGCTTCCTCCTCCCCAGTTTTTTGCCCACTTTCTGTGTATGCTGAGCACAGGAGAAGAGGCACAAAGCTCGAGTAGCTCCCCCTCCCTGCTCCCAGCTGTTGGGTTTGTCCTGGGCTCCAGTCTGGCATCAGGAGCGCTGAGCGTGGGGTGGGCGCTGTGAGACTCGGCTCTTCAGCTGGGGACCTTCTGAGACCTCAGTGTTTTGGTCTGTGTTGAAAGCCCAGGTAACACTTCGTATGTGAGCTGGTGCTTTTTGTTCTCCACCATTTTTCCTTTAAAATTAAAGAAAAAAAATCCTGTTGCCTGCTTTTCCCTGCTAAGATATCAAAACCTGTGATGGCTGAGCCACTGGTATATACACTGGGGACAGCAGAGAGGCGGACACGAGAAGGTTCTTTGAGTTGTTGTCATCGTAGTAATGATATTTGGTTGCAGCTTGAGTGCTCTGAGGAAATTTGAGAGCTTTCCCTGACCATTATGTCTTGGCAGCAGCGTTCAGGTTGGGAATTACAATTTTCTCAGCAGACCATAGTTTAGAAAAGCAGGCACAGTTCACGACAGCTTTAGCGTGTGCGCTTGGTGATGCTCAGTCAGTTGGTAGGCACTGTGCTGGAAACAGCCGGCTGGCGTTTCTTCTCAAGGGGTGCTGAGGAAGCAAGGATCCTTTCTCTCTCTCTCTCTCTCTCTCTCTCTCTCTCTCTCTCTCTCTCCCCCCCCCCCCCCCCCCCCCCGCCCGTGCTTCTCAAGGCGTGGACTGGCCAACCCTGCGTGTTACTGGCCTCGGCTAGACCTGTAGACCTGGCTGTAGCTGTGGCCAGTCTTGTTCAGGACTTCACAACATGCGCACTGAGAATTTCCGCAGGCCTGACTTTGACATCGGATCCCGGGTCTGGATTTTCCTCATCCATCCGTCCGTCCGTCCATCCGTCCAAGAGGACTAACACTTGCTAAGAAGAGTGCAGTGGACAGAACACTTGCCTGTCTTTGAGGAGTACATGCTAGTGAAGGGTACAGGAAGTGAACCAGTGTACATGGAGTGCCTTGGCTGTTACAGTGCTGTGGAGAAAACGCAGCCTGAGGTGGAGAGAAGGGCAAAGGAGGAGCGTTCTGCTGCTTTATGCAGGGGGTTAGGGAGCGGAATGGGGACGGTCTGTGGGCAGCGATCTTGAGGTGAGATGATAATTTGTGCAGCTCCCAGGGGCAGAACATTTAGCAAAGATGAAGCAGGAGTGCACAGATCCTGAGTGGAAGCATGCTTGGTCTGTTCCAGTATGGCAAGTCCTTGTCAGTGGAGCACCAGGGAATGATTTGGAGAGGATGAGGTCTAAGAGTGGGTTGGGTGGGGGAGGTGGGATCATGCATGGCCATAAAAGCCAGTGAAGCTTGGCTTTATTCTGAACATGGAAGCCACTGGAGGGTGTTGACTTATTTTAGATGGTACTCTGAGCTGCTGTCTAGAGAATGGTGGGTGGGCCATCCTGAGATCAGGGCGCAGGCTGCATCTGGGTGGGCGATGCCCCTGATTCTAGGCAGGACTTGGGAGAAGCATGCGTGTTCTTCAGACATTCTGAAGGCAGAACCAACAATTTGATGAGGGATTGATGTGGCCTGTGGGTTTCGGCTTAGAAAAAGGGGAAGGATCCAGTTGACATTTACTGAGATGGCTCAGACAGCAGAAGCAGGTTTTGGGGGGCAATCCTGAGTTTAATTACGGACATGCTAAGTTAGGAGTTTAGGTGGAGATATTCTGTAGACAGCTGGGTATACAAGAGTCTGAAGTTCAGGGCAGAGGTCGGGGCTGGAGATGTAAATTTCCAGCCAATGGCTGATATCCTTTAGAGAACTGATTAAGATAGTTTAAAGAATGGGTGTTACTGGAGAAGGCCAACGACTTCTCTTCAGATTCTGTATTATTTACGGAGACACAGAGAGAAGCTGAGAGAGGCACTAGCAAAGAAAAATAAGAAGCACTCTGTGGAGGAGGAGGAGAGCTAAGAGTGAGGAGTGTCCCTGAAGCCGAGTAGAGTTTTAAGAGGAAAGCAGTGGTTGATTGGCTGTGTAACATTAATTAGATGACGACTGAGAGTTGACTCTTAGATTAGCAGTATGAAAACCGTCACCTTAATAGACTGTTTCTACTGTGTAGTGGTGGAGGAGAAAACTTGATTGGCATTGGTTTGAGAGCAAAGGGAAGGAGAGGAATTGAAGACAGCAGGAACAGACCATTCTTTAAAGGAGTTTGTGGTACAGTGAAATTGAGAAACGGTGGTAGCTGGAAAGCGGGTGGTGTCAAAGAGTTTTCTTTTTTTTTTTTTCTTTTTTTTAAGAGTGATGCTTTTGTGCTAGATTTGTATATGTATACAAAGTACAGTGAATGAAATGGTCCAATAGAGAAGGAAATTGCAGGAACCATTTCTTTAACACATAAATGACATTTTATACTGGTCTGTATACCCCAGACCATCATTATCATATGTGTGCCCTTACGTATTTTCTTTTCTTGGCTGTTGGGAGGAAATGTGAAGCAGTATCATGTGTCCCCCCCCCCCCACTCTTTAGTAGGGGATGGGAGAATTTCATCAGGTCAAAAGTAGTTTTTACATGTGGGTGACCATATTTTTAGTGAATTACTAGGAAATTAATTAAATGGCTGTATTCTCCTTGTTGATTATTCTCAGCAGTTTTGGACAGTGCTTAGCCTGTTGCAGAGTCTAAATTTGGATTTGGTAATTTGTCCAATAAGGTAATTTTACTACGGAGTGCTTTGTTTTGTTTTGTCTGATTTGGTTTGGTTTGGTTTGGCTGGTAGTAGGTACTTGGGGTTGAACTTCAGTCCTTGAACACACTGGCAAGTGCCCTACCACTGAGCTGCAGCCCTAGTCCTTTTTAAGATTTCATTTTCAGCCAGGATCTCACTGTTTGCTGGCTGGCCTCAAACTTGCAAGTCTTCCTACTTCAGCCTCCAAGTAGCTGGGATTCTAGGCCTGAGCCACTATGCCTGGCTGGAGTACCGTTTTCAAAAGGCAAATGTTTTACAACACTAAGGAACTCTTGAGTTGAAGTGCAATCAGCTACTTTTGGGGGGAAATTTTCATGGCTTCTTTTCACTGCTCTTTTCTTTTTTTCCACCACATTTTTACGGTAATTGCTTATGGTTGTTGAGTTGATTCCTGGGATAAATTTAGAAAATGGTGAAAGCATTTATTAAGTACTTTGTGCGCCTCTTTCTGCAGTTCATTTTTGTTTGAAGACTAGTAGTTGCCACTGTGTGTCGTGGAGTGTATTTGTGATTACTTTTTAGTTCTCTTTAGATCTTTTTCCAGTTTTCCTTCCTTTAGTACCACTGTTTCTGATTTCTGGATTTCTGAAACAGATCTGATCAGGTCCTGTTACATCTGAAAAAACCTTGGTGAATTTCCCTTCTTTTTTGTCTATTAGCTCCCGCCCACACATGCATTCTGCTTTAGGGAAGTGTCCCTTTGGGGATTGTAATGCACATCTGAAGTTTCTTGTGGGACCACAGGATGAAGATCAAATCCTTAGGGTACAGAAAATCTGCTGCGAGGTGCTTTGCCCCATCTTCAGTCACAGTTTCAAGAAGATAAGAAACGGGATGTCTCTAAGCTTTTGCATGTATTATTCTTTTGTTCCTAGAATACTGTTTATCTTACTAGCCATCTCAGTAAATCACTAGATCGTTTTAGAGCATAACATCGGTGTTTCTCCTTCTAGGAGAGTGGATAAGCATAATTTCATCCTACCTTTTTTCCCCTGCCCGCTGTCATCATATTCTGTCTTACCTATGTTCTTGTAATATTTCATGGTTAATTTGTTGTAGTATTTCTTGTATTTTACTGTTTATTTTCATAACTCATTTTCCTTACCCAAACTTAAAGACATTTAGTAAACTTTTGTTGAATGAATGATTAAAGGCAAATAGCTATACAGTGTTGGTCCAGGTTTGACCGATCCAATTAGTTGGGCATTTACATCATTTAATTTGCACAGGATGTAGAAATAGGCAATTCAAGTAATATTCTTAAAAACAAAATCATAGCCTAAAGAATCTTAGGAAATTAGCATTTCATTATTTTCTTCAAATAATCAGATTTGTTGATTTTATTATATATAACCCACCTATTTCTTGTCTGCTCACCCACCCCCGATGGTTGGTTGGTTTCTTTCTTTCTTCTGACATTTTATTTGGATGTTATATCTACTGACTTCTGCACTGAAACTAGACATGTCCTAGAACTCGTTCGTTAAGCTTGATTCTCCTCCTAACTTGTCCATTGGTATTTTCCCCTTTACTGTCTTGTATGTTCTTAGATTTCTCTGCCGTCTGTAAGTCTTCCACATTTCATCCATTATGAAGTTCTGTTACAATGCAACAAACATTTTTTTGCCTATTTTCTGGGTCCTTGGCTTGTTAGGATTAGTAATGCGAGGCTGAGTCAGAGAAGCTCTCAGCCCAGAAGTGATTGTGATACCATGTGATGAGCACAGTAGTAGAGCAGTCGTGGAATATCTAGGGCACTGTTGGAAGAAAGGGGAGAACAAAGCATTGACCTTGCACAGCTCTCAACACAACACTTCTGACAGTTCAGGGATTGCCAACAGTTCATCTCAAGCTTGACATTGTCTGCCTGGAGGGAGCCTCAGATCCCAGAGTGCAGTGGTGGTGAACCCGTGGCACACATGTTGTTTTTCTTTTAAGATAAAAGATTGTTAATGTCTGAGTTGTTTTTCCTAAACTAAAACCTCAGCATTCAGGTTTAGTTGTACATCAGCACTTAGTGATAAAGAAGTGCGTTTTGGGCTACACTTTGGGTACTTGTCTCTAAAGGATTTGCCATCACTGCCATAGGCTAAAGGCTGTCTCACAAGACTGCTCCCCACTTCACATGCTGTTTGCAAGCTCCAGGTTGTGTCTTGTGCTCGTGACTGTTCAGTTATACAGAAAGATTCACAGGAGCCGGTATCAACCGTGTCAGCTTGGGAAGTTTAGAAGTTTAAGGGACTCAAGAGGGGCCAGGATCCTCACTTTGTAAACATCCTGAGCCCGTGCAAGAGGAGGGCAGGGAGATAGTGTGGGCGCATAGTCTGCAGACAGTATAAGAAAAGAGAGGAAAAGAGGCTTGTTCTCCCCCTCCCCACCGTTTGCTCTTGTTGCCTTGCTGTCCTCTGCCATCTTGAAGTGTTGCCCTGCTGCCATGTCACCCTGCCTTGGGGCCAGCTGATTATGGACTGAAACCTCCACAAACTATGAGCTGAATAAACCTTTTCTTCCTTAACTTTGGGTGTTGGGTGTTTTGTCCCAGCAATGAAAGAAAAGTAATCAAGACAATTAATTTGCTGCGGTGGCTCACAGAACTCAAGGAAACTATGTTTATCAGCTGATTGTAAAAGACACAGCTGAATAGCCAGATGGAGGACATGAATGGGCCAAGGCATTCGAGTAGGGGCTGAGGCTTCTGTGCTATCTCTGGGCCTCACCATCCAGGGCTGTTCAGTTATCCACAGTCTCCCTGAACTCCGTCCTTTGGGTTTGTAGAGAGGCTCCATAATGTGGAGCAGTTGATTGCATCATCTGACATTGGTGGATCATCGGCCTTCTTCCCTTCCTGGGGGATGAAACTCTCAACCCTGTGATCACGTCTTAGTCATTGGGGTGACCAGCCCCCATCCTGTGGCTGTCTAGGAACCTCTAACTACCAGTCCTTCCTTGTCATGTTGGAGGTTCAGGGGTTTTAGGAGCTGTGTGCCAGGAGCCAGGGGCAAAGACCAAGTATGTATCTATTACGGCAGGTACCCTGGGAGTAGAAAATATCTCATGTGCTCCTTTTAGTTTGGTTACTACCAACCTCTTTACAGGCCTCATGCCTATATTTAGGTAAATTTCAGACCTCTTGATAGCTTCTCCTGCCTTACCGCTTGTTCCAGTTCATCATACACCTTGTCAGGAGCGAAGAGGGAAAAAGCAGGCAAACTATGGGCCATTTTTCCTGTTCAGAGAATAAAGCCCAAAAATAAAATCTGGAATTTAAAGTCTTTAACTCAATTGCCTTTCTTGTCGTCCCTTACATGATCTTTCTATCTAGCAAAACTCTACCTGCGTTCTGTTTCAAGATACTTCCCATCTTCCTCTCTTGTCTTGAGTCGTCCAGCTTTCCTCAGCAGTATTGCGCTCTTTCTGACTGAAATTGTGTCTACGCTTTGACGTAGTTCCTAAGTTTTAAGTGCACTGTAGATGATCACGCCTAAATCTTGACATTTTGTCTTCTAAGCCTTCTCTCTCTCCATTTCTCTTTCATGTTTGTTTTTCCTCAGCCTTTTCTATCTTCTGTTCGTGTATTGACCTCATTCAGTGATACTTAATGATAATAGTTGTTGCCCAAATTATAAACCTAGAAGTCATCCTGACCTCTGTTCTCGTCTTTGATTTCTATTAGTTGTCCATACTTTACTCCCTCGTTACTTAGGCTAACCCTGATACCGAGTGGACCCTTAACACCAGGCTTTAGTGTGCGTTTTCTCACCCTGGCCCAGGGCAGCCTGTGGGCAAGTATCTGGGGGGTGCTTGCTGGTTATAGCTGTAGCAAAGCCAGAGGCACAACAGTTTCTCAGTTGACTGCCTTAGACTAGTACTTGAATTAAGGCTCTTCTGTGTCCTTTAAAGGTTGGGTTCCTAAATATCTCTATTAGATGACATTGTTATAAAACAATTTCTGCCTTTTTCAAGACATGTATGTGAGGTTTAGTGATATTTGTTAAGATTACAGGGGAAAAAACAAGGAAAGATATGTAGACACTGAGGTCTGCCTAGGAGAAGTGTGAGAAGTGATCTTACAGGGTATTTTCTTCAGGAGCTAGGAAGGACATTAAAGGTTGGCAGCTAACAGTGTGTTCAGTGTCCAAATGCCAGTTAGGGAGTCATTAACTTCAGGAAGATCTGGAGACCGGGAGCAGAGAGGGTATGCGCTGTAGTGTGGGGAATGTTAAGCTGATGGGAGGAGCACTTTGCGAGGTGCCTTTCCCCTCCCTGTTAGCCAGCCCGGGGCTTCATGCTCCTGGAAGGCACAGGCAGAAGTGCTGGTGATGCGATGTGGTAACGTGATCGCTGTTCTCCCACACTGTCTCCTGTGCTTCATAAGCCACGCATGTTAGCATCGAAGAATTATTTGTTGGACTTGAAGCATGTTCATAGATGAGCTTTTTAGTTTGTGGAAACGTTTTGGTGTGCTAACAGTAGATGGGATTTGTCTAATTTGTGACATTAATAAAGTCCAACTTTATCAAAGTACTTTAAAACTTAAGAATCTCGTATTCTCTGTTTTGTGAATATTTTGCAGAAGTTAAGGGTGTTTCTGTTAGCTTTGGCTGTTGCTTTATTGTTGATCTTTATCAATTTTCTGATGATTTAGGTGTTTATGAGATTGGCCATAGGTTTCTCACTTGGCTCTTAGCTGGGAAAATCTTTTTGGGCCTATTGTACTGTAGCATTCTGAAGTTGAGAGGGGGATGTGTGTGTACGTTCTGTTTATATTAATGTGCCTACGGGCTTCCCACTGAGGGTGTGGGAAAGAGAGAAGGAAGGATTGAGAATTTCTAAGGTGGACTACGGTGGGTGAGTCCTTTGAGCCAAGACATAATATACGGATTAACAGTCAGGGGTCCTTAGATGGTGTGGAAGACAGGATTTGGCAGGTAGTGGTGGGAGGGAACAAGTGAAGGGGAATACTGAAGCCCGGTTTTGAAGGCTTTTGTAATGTTAGCTGCCCTCACTAGCTGTCGTTCTGTAGACAAATGTGATTTCTGCAAGCTGCAATTTTCTTAAATCTGTGAAATAAGGAATAATAAAAATAACAGTGTTACAGAAATGAAACGAAGTGTATGACTGAAATGAAGTAATACATCTACCTGACACATAGGAGCTCAGTAAGTATTACTGCATCCATTAGTACTGTTTTAAGTCATTTATACTCTGGAGAACCACGGAAAGATTTTAAGGGGAAGAGTGACATGACCAGACTTGTAATTTTGAATATTAATTATGGGAAACGTGTAGAGAATGGATCAAGGGGAACAAAATGAAGGCAGAGAATTAAGGCAGCGTGTGCTAGAATACTGGTCAGCGATGGTAAGATGCTGTGCTAAGAAATGAGGTGGTGCTGGAGAGGACAGCATGACTGAGAGTTTTTGCATATTTCTCATGTGTTTTCTCTGTCCCATGACTAGGGAAGATCTAAAGGGAGCTGCCAGACTTGATGGCAAGGAAGTGACAGCACTGTGGCCAGCTGACTGGGAAACACCGTACCTCCCGTTCTGTTTTTAACTGGAGAGGGCTGAGTGGGGTGGCGAGAGGCCGGGCTCACTGTTGCCAAGGACCTGCCGTTCCTCACGTGGGGCTGGGCCATTGGGCAGCCCTAGGGGATGAGGACAGGCAGAGACCCCAAGAACTGGGGACTTCTGGACTGCAGGAGAGACAGAGCATGGGCCTGAGACAGACCTCGCCTAGGGCGGGACAGCGGGTGCCCCTTGTGAATCCCACAGGGCGGCCTGGTATTTGGATTTGGGGCTCTGTGTTCTCCCCGTTTGAGGATCAGGCCTTGCGAAGTGGGGCTCATCTATGTTTTGTGAATTTGACAGCTCCGAAGCATCTTTTAAGGCATTTGCAATTTTGACATTTGGTAGGGGAACATTCTGAAGCAGTCTCTGATCACTTGGTAAAGGTGGGTTTCCGCCTCGGAGGTGCCTTTTTGGAGTGCTTTGTGACATCGTGACTCAGTGCTGTTCTCTTTGCAAGTTCAGCTGGAGCAACTGCCTTTCAGAGGAAAATAATTAGTTTTTAATTTGTACTAAGTTAAATGTTCTTACTTTTCTTACATAATTTTACTTAAAGATTCTTTGATAATAGAGAGCAAAGTTCTGTCTAACGTGTTATCTTCACACTGAAATGTTCCTCGTGTTTTGACCAGTTCCAAGTACGGGCCAAATATAATGCACTTTGATTTTATGGTGTGGTTGAGACATAAGCCTCAGTTTAAAATACCGCTTTACTTTTTATTAATCATATTTGATACACTTATAATTGTGTTACAGAAATAAAATTTAGTATTGTGCATAAAGTTATAGGTATTTTCATTTGCTTATCATTAATTTTTAAATATTATGTCTCTTTTACTTTAAAGAGTCTCTTTATACAGCTAGGTACAAAGTCAAAGAAGGAGCTTTTAGTAGAGCTGCAATTATAACATATATAGATTTTTCAATAATCTTTATTTCTTTGGTCAATAACTTTATTGCTATTAATGCCTTTTCTATATCTTTAGGAAAAGGAGAAAAAATTTCTTGCTTATCCTCAAAGAGTCCCCAATCTAGTAGAGAAAGGAGAACATAGGATAGCATGATTTTAAAAGTAAAATGTGCCAAGTGTTGTACCAGGGATATGAAACTACACCAGGAGCGCATGAGGGAGGAACATCTGGTTCATGCAGGTGCCTCACGAACGTGGGGACTCACCTAGTGAACCTCTGCTGGGAGCTAGATTGCTGTGTGTTCCCTGAGGAGAGAAAGTACCACACCGACAGGAAGCTGCCACCCAGCAGCCTGTTAGAGATCAGGACAGGGCCTGGTGCCTTCCGGAGCACAGAGTCAGGCATGGCGCTGCGCGGGAGATGGCCAATTGCAGGAAGTCTTGCAGTGCCCGCCTCTTACGTTGGGCATGCCTCTGTCTCCCCGGGGCACTGCTCTGGTTAGTGTGGAGAGGCAGGATGGCTGTAATGTGCTGGGGAAGACACATGAGCTGAGTTGAAAGGAGTCAGTTATTTAGCATGAATGAGAGAAATCTGGCATTGTCTTTAAAAAAGTAATTTAGAATAATTTCATCTTCAGAAATGTTGTAAGACCAACAATATACAAAGAATAATCCAATAGTATTCATTCAGATTCAACTGTTAATATTTTATGTCAATTGCTTATCATTTGTTCTCTTGCATATTTGCATATTATGGCTCTTTAACCCCTAAATACTTCAACTCATATTTCCTAATAGGATTTTGTTTTTCATTTTACTTACTTATTTACTTACTGTATAGTTATGAACTTCATTGAGTTTAACTTTGATAGTCGTTTAAGCCACCATTTGTATTTCAGTTTTCTCGATTTTTGTCTCCTTTATAGTATTTTTCTCTCTGGAGAATAAGTAGTTTAGTGCTTCTTGAGCAAAACAATGAATCCTGAGTGATTTTTGGCAGATGTGTTCTATTAAGGGTCTAGAGAAGAGCATGGAGACTTAAAGTTGTGTCCCTTTACCCCACACTTGCCCTTCCCGTTTCCCCACCTCAGAAGTCGGCAGCACCATGTGATTGGTAGTCCAGGCAGTGGCCCGAGAGCTGTCCTTGTTTCCTTGTCCCTGTGTCGACTGCAGCACCAAACCCTGCAGCTCTGTCTCCCTTTCAGGACTGTCCCTTCCTGCCCGCCGGCTCCCCTGTGCAGTCTGCCGTAGTCTCCTCTCCTGCCGACCTACCTGGTTTCCTGCCTGCTGCCGTAGTCCGCAGTGCCTTTGAACGCACCCTCCGAGTGATAGCTTGTGTGAGCCTCTGAGGATTATGAACCAGGGCTTGACGTTTTTCTCCTTGCACGTGCAGTGGCTCTGAGTGCACAGAGCGTTGGTCAAGCCCAGCCGCCCTCCTTTGGAGAGGCCCCCTCACTCCCAGGTTCTCGCTTCTCAGGTAGGCGTCTCCAGTGCCTCCCTCCCAGCGCTGAGGGTATAGGTCATTGTTTTCTTGCTCTTGGTTTGTTTCTCTATTTCCTCTTCTAGGCCAGAAGTGCATGATGGTACAGAACCATATTTTTTCATCTTGTTCACTTTTGCACGCCACCGAGCACCTTGCTGGGGTTCTAGTAAGTGCTTACTAGTGAAAGGAGCTCCGGGAGGTGGTGGAGTCCTGCCTCCATCCGGTAAGCGCGTTCTCTGGTGCAGACTGATCTGTCTTAGCAGATGTGAGTGCTTTCCGAGGTGAACAGCTCGGTGTGTGCGTGTGCATGCGTGCGCGCGAGCGTGCCTATGTTTTAATGGTATGCGTTTGTAGTACATAAGATGACCAGGGTAGTGTTCTGTGTGGTTTGAAACATTTCATTACTTTGGCCTGAAAACTACATTTCTGTTATTTCCATCTGTGACTGTAATTGTGCCCCTCTCCTTAAACTTAAAACTATTTTGACCCCTACATGTCACAGCTCACGCTGTTAGCCCTGTGACGTATTCTTTTCATTTGGCTGGGCTGAAGCATCTGTAAATGCTTTCGCCTTTCATCGGATGACACAGTTCTTCACCCTTCCCTCTTCTGTGTGTGTATCTGTTGTGTCAGAGTAACCCTAAAAGTGGTATACTGCAGGTTAGGGACACTCATAGTCTTTGGTCCAGTAGCGTGGTTATATATGATGTGTAGCGTATTAATTTAGTATACTATATTGTAGCCATTAAAATAATATAAATACAGCAATGTAAATATAAAATAGTGACTTTAAAAATTAGAATATTGTATCTGTGACTGTAAATGAAATTTAGGATGGTAAAAACGTAGCAGGACTAGATAGGGTGGCAGAAGAGGTTATTTTACAGTTAGTTGTATACGAACATACAGTGCTCACCTGTGTTGATGTCTCCCATCCAAGTACTAACCAGGCCCGACCCTGCTTAGCTTCCGAGATCAGACGAGATCAGGCGCGTTCAGGGTGGTATGGCCGTAGACACCTGTGTTGATGTCAAGGTGGGGCTGTAGGTCAGTGGTACAAATAAAGCTGTGATTCTTCCCCCGTCTCCAGCTTGTTAGTGTTAACTGAGGTTTTGGTAGTGTTTGTGCTTGTGATTTAAGACCACTTTCTAGTCTTCTGCTGCAGCCTAAGAGTGCCTGTTTTGTGCGGTTTTACTTGCACTGTGTGAGTCACACGTGGCTGCTGGCTGCTGTGCAGAAGGGTAGACGGCCCCCGGGGTAGAAGAGGCACAGAACGTGTACGTCCTGGCATGGCGTTCGTGGCTAATGCTGGCATGAGATTGGCATGGCAGTGCTCCTGAGAGTGAGGACAGCGAGGTGGTGACGAGGCTGCAGGCCTGCCTTGAAGGTGGGGTGAGGGAGAGGTGTATGAACAGGGCCGAGACGCAGATGGTAGCTCTTCACAGTGGCCATCAGATGCCTGTGTCACGCAGGTCCTTCGGTCTTTGGAAAAGCAAGTTTGCTGGCAGGTCTTTGCCTGCCAAGGTACCTGTGCTGTTCAGCACAAGGAGTATCTGTGCTGAAAAAGTTTCTGAGATACTTACATGAAGACATTTTCCCATATATACTTATATATTAAAATGTTCACTGTGTCAAAACAGCCTCGCTTCAGAGAGACCCTTTGGTGGAACCGCACTTACTCTAGCCAGGGGGCTGTTAGCAGCTTGTGTTTCGCTGCGTGTGTGTTAACTCAGTGACTGGGGCAGCAGAAGTGCTGTACCTGTTAACCACCCGCTGCTCGTGCCCTAGGCCGTCTGCAGCTGGCTCCTGGCCTGGGGTCTCAGTGCTTCCCTCACTGCTGTGGGGGAGACTCCTGTGTGTCTGAGTCCAGAATAGCGCTCCTCAAGCGTTTTCTAACTGTGGCCTTCCACAGAAGTACATTTACATGGCGCGCACACCACTGAGCCGGCTGTGGACGTTTACCCTCACTGTGTATACTGTTCTGTTCTCACTGTAGTAAGGACACTGAGCATTATTAAGCAGGAGGAGACTGCTGTAAGGTATGCAGAGCAATTTTAAGGAGACAGCTGAGCACTGGAAAAACCGTTGAAGCTATAAGCATTTTAGGTTGGTTTTCCTCATGTGAGGCACTTATTAAAGCAAAACTGTTTGTATAAAATAAATACATTTGCAGTACTTGTCTATTAGGGCTGCTGTAAAAATACTGTAGTCTCGGTAACTTGAAAACAATAGAAATGCATTGCTTTCCGTTCTAGGGGCGAAGTCTAAGATCAGATCACTGGCAAGTTTGCTGTCTGCTGAGGGCTGTCTTCCTCACAGTAAAACACCCTGTGTTTCAGGTGTGTCTTCACAGGGTGGAAAGGACAGAATCATCTCCCTCAGTCCTGTTGTGTAAAGGCAGTGACCCCCATGGAGGCCTTGCTTCGTGGGCTAATGACCTCCTGAAGGTCCCAATTCTTAGTAGTGTGGGATTGGGATTGGTTTCAGCGTATGAATTTGGGGAGACACATTCAGACCATAGCAGTAGTTTAAGGTTAAAAACACTGCAATCTTACTCTGACCCTGAGGGCCACTGAATTTGACCTTCCTGGTTTGTTTGCTCCGACGAGATTATTACCACACACAAATGGAATCACTTACCTCACACAGCAGGCTGAGTCTGCATGATACTGCTTACAGCCTAATCCTCCTCCATCACTGGCTTGTCTAAAGGATTCTGTTTGTTCTTTCTCTTCCTTCTAATGATCAGGCTGACTAGCTTTCATTGCAGTGTGCTCCTTTTAGTGAAGGTTTCTTCCTCAGCCTGCTTTTCAGAACACTCTTGCCTATACAGCCCGTTGTAGTGCAGTGCGCTTGAGTTATCTTTCTGTTTAGAATGTTATTTTTCATTTTCCTCTATGGATTTTTAACCACTTCTAATTTGTTGTGGTGGTAAAGAGCATTTTCTTGGGCTTATCGTACAAGATTCTGTGTAATTCTCTTTATTTGTGGTGGTTGACTAATTTGCTTTTCATGTCCCATTTTCTTGTACTTAGCTGTGTTTGCAGGAAGAGAGTTATTGTAAGACGCAGTTCCTATCCATGTTATAATTAACCCCTCAAAAGTACTTTGTCTTACTGTGGGATTCTTCAAAAAACCTGCAATTTTTAAATTATTGCTATATATTTGTAATGTAATTACACTCATCTTGGGGAATTAGAACATACACGTCCTGCATTTGATCACTGTCACTTCCTCTCCCCCTTCCTCCTTTTCCCAGATCCCCTTTCCATCTCCATAGTCTGCCCGTTGTTTCCTATCATTTTTCTCTGATTTTGCTCTTTAATTTATTTATATATTTAAATTTATACATTATTTTCAGTTTTTCAGGAGGGCCTACGGACAGCATTTTTCCTCAGTCCATTCTTGCATCTTTAGATGCAGTGTGTAATGCTTTTCAGCATATTATGGTTGAATTGAGCATTTTTCAGCTCTCTGTCCCTTTTCCTGTCCCTCTTCTATCCCCTTTTCCTTACATATGTTTAGAAGCTTTTCTGAAAGTTAATTTCAGGAAGTTGATTATTCTTTGGGGGTTTCCTTTAAAACAAGCTCTACAATTGCTTTGAATAATTTGTAAGTGTATTCTTTGTTCTATACAACTTTAACACTTAGAGAAAGAACAGGCTGTATGATTCGTGCTCCATGAATAGTTCTTGAATATTTTGCATGTTAAATTTGATTGTTGCAAAACTAAACACAGCTGTGACTATGCTTGCCCTGTAGTGTGTTCACCTCCCGTATCTCAGCTACTTCACCCAGAGTTGGTAAAGTACTGGGGACAGAATACTGTAGTTCATGCTGTTCTGTTCTTTCATTTAGCCACAGATCCAGCTTGTGATAACCAGTACACTGATGCCCTGATCCGTGATTTCCAAAACACAAGTGCACTTAGCATTAGCTTAGTTAGGTACATTAGTGGGAAAGGTGCCCTGTGAGACCGAGATGATGTCTGCATCCTGGCCCTGTTGCTTGCCAGTTGGGTGACCCTGTATGTATTACTTAACTGCATGTTTAATCTTCATTTAAAATGAAGGGATTAATAACAGTAGATATTAATAAGAGGATTGAGTTAATATGTGTGAAACGCTTCCAACGTTGCCTGACACATGGAACTATGGAAGTGTAAGCTGCTGCTGCTGCTGCCCTCACTGCCCACTGCTTCCTCCCTGTCCAGTGCCAGCGTGGTGCTGCCATCCTGTGCCCTTGCTCTGCATGGACGTGGACAGTTACTTAGCTGGGGCCCATCTTCATCTTGTACTTGGTGAGGTCTTGTATCAAATATTGTCCCTACTGTTTTATTTTTAACCTTTTCTCTTAGTTCTTTCCCTGCAGAAAATAGGGCTCAGAATTAAAAGTGAAAATCAAAAATGATTGCCTGTCCTCTTAAGTTACTGCCTTTTCTTAGTTGTCTTTGAAAGAGTCGGTTATGATTGTTGACTCCATTTCTTACCTTTTGCATTCTTGAACCTGCTGCAGTTATGTTTCCATGCCTTAGTTTGTCTCCTGGAACTATTCCGGCAGAGGAGACCAAATTTGTGAACTACCGAGTTGAAATTACTCTTTTCAGTTTTTAATTTTTTTCTTCTCTGTGTAATTTGATGTAACTGTCTGTAACCTTTCTTTCAAATGCCTCTTGTGAGTCTTAACTTTGGTAACTTTTTAACTTTTCCTACAGCTTTGGTTGAACACCAGTTCAGGTATTGGCTTATGCAAAATACTTACAATCAGATAATGAGCTCTTGGTCTTGGTCAGGTAGTGGGCTCACCTGTGGCAGTTGTAGTCAGATTACTGAGGAAGAGGAGCTTCCTGGTTCCTCTCACATGCACTGTTCACTTCGTAGTGCGTTACTGCTGAGTGGAGTGATGGAAAAACTACCTAAGTTGTTAATACTTTTCTAGCCCTGGAAAGTAATTTTACTTTATCTAAATTTATGTGATGTGATTGCTTCCTCTTACCCCATACCCCCACTTTCCGGGTCAGTGTGGAAATTAACCTTTTCCTTGTCATTGTGGAAATTATGTATGGAGAGAGTTTAAGTTCTGAAAGACTGTGAAATCTTTTTGTAGAAGATTGCTGATATCTGCTTTTGGCGGCAGGCATTGCTGAGAAACTTTCATTTCAGTTGATTATTCTGTTCAAATGTACAACAGTTTATGAGCTTATGAGAAGAGGGTCTTGTGTGTGGGCCCTGAGCACACTGGGTGCTGTCCTGTGGTACCGGGACCCTGGTTGGTTCCGGAAGTTTGCTTCTCAGAGAGACGCATGTGGCCCTCCCATCGCTGCTCACTGAAGGCTGTGGAACATCTAAATCTGTTTTTGTTTTTGTCTTTTTGAGGCAGCGTTTCACTATGCAGTTCAGGCTGGCCTTGAACTCACCTTTTAGCCCAGACTGGCCTTGAACTCACTCACGGTGATCCTTCTGCCTCAGCCTTCCGAGTGCTGGGATTGCAGGTTTATGTGGCTCACTATACCTGGCTGGAACATCTAAACCTTAACACATGCATCAACCTTTTTTTTTTTTTTAAATAAAGAATTTTTTTCTTGTCCAGAGGATTAGTTAATTCTCAGAGATTAGTTAATTCTGGCATTACTGGAGTAATGTTTTATACATGTCATCCTAATGACTTTTGAGACAGATACTGTGATGATGTTTGAAGTGCTTTCTGAGTCACCAGAGAAGTATAGCTGATGTTAGTTTAGATTTAATGCCATGCATATATTGAACTGTAAATATTACTCAGCATTTGGTTATCAGAGAAATTTGTTCCCTGATCTTGCCAAGTTAGTTTATTGTTTAAACATTTGTTGTTCAGTGATAGTTGAGATTAATATTAAAATATGTGCCTTGTGATTTATTTTGTGTTATATGCTGTCCTTTCAAAGCTTAAATGTGGGAAAAGAGGTGGGGTGTTAGAAAGGCTCTATAGCAAGCTGACGTGGAAGGGAAGATAGAAGCAGCACAGGTGACTTGGCTGGGTGTGATGGATGGTTTCCTAAAAACGTTAGTGCTTCCCCTTTGTAAGCCACACAGCAATCTGTGATGAAGCCGCTTCGAACCCTTACATCCTCCTGAGTGTTCCCGGCTCTTGGATCAGGCAGTTCTCGGATATGGTAGGTGGCAGGCGGCCTGCTCACTGCTCGAGTGGTCATTGGGAAAGTGTTTTCCCAAATGTCCCGTGATGCCTGTTAGACAGGGCTAGACCAGCACGTCAGCTTACTTTGTTAATCTGAAAACAGTGCAGCCTAAAATAGAAGCCACAGCAGGAAGTATTCTGTACCCTGTAGCTGTCCTCTGCAGACGAGAAAACGGAGGTTTAGTGAGGGACCAAACAGCTGGTCCTCAGCTGAGCTCCTGGGAGCGGGACCTGTGCGGCCCCATGGCACGCAGCTCTTCCGAGGAGGAAGTCAGTCTCTTTTCTGGAGAGAGCAGCCTCGTTAGGGGTTGACTGTTTCGGTTTTTAAATGAAAATCACATGGACGCTGTCACATAAAATGCGTAGAGAAAACAATACGACTAATCCCTTATGTGTTGTTCACTCACTTTTAACAGTTACTTTTTGTCATGTATATCCTCTTGTTTTTTGAGGGGTATTTTAATGTTTATATTTCATGGAATATATGGAATATTTCAGGAAAATCCCCACATATAATTTCATATTTAAATACTTTGGTACTTATAGTTCTGATATCAAACAGATGACTTTTACAAAAGTAGAAACATTATACTCATAGCACCTTTAGTATAATTCAGTGATTATACTGAAATTATACTGAATATTATTTTCTCAAGTTATCTCAAAAAATTCTCTATTACTAGGAATTTTTCAAATTAGAACCCGTGTAAGGTATGCACATGTGATTTGAATTTGGTAAACATTTCTCCCCTGGAACTGGGGATTGTATCCATGCCTTTTCACTGAGCTATATCCCTAAACCTTTTCTATTTATCATTTTGAGACAGAGTCTCATTAAGTCCCTGTAACATCGGGAAAGACGGGGTGACCAACAGAGACCACCAGGCTTGTGTAAGGGAACACAGCGTGGGATTTGTTGTGCCTGGGTGCAGGCAGGTGGTAAGGCCTTGCGTCAGGGACACAGAGACGTGTCCCTTTCACAGAGATGGAAAGAAGGCAGGGGACGTTAGGTGGGAAGATTGTAAGAAACACCTGTGGTCAGAGTTCTCTGGCAGTCTTGCACCTCCGTGGGCAAAGTCCTTGGGGTGTCTGGGGTAAAATTTGGGTGTCTCCAGTTGTCCCAGATGTCCCCAGGACCCACGAAATTCCTCCTCACGTCTTACCCTTTTCCTGACAGCCTGTGCTCGCTGGTGGCAACTTTGGTATGGAGCTGAGTTCCCTGCAGCGAGCAGGACCTCTGCTGGCAGGCAGGCTGGGGGCCGGGAGTCAGGTCCCAGTGGAGCCGAGCCCTGCAGTTACTAAGCTGCCCGGACCGGGCCTGGATCTGTGAGCCCCCTGTTTGAACCTTTCAGAATGCTGGGATTAAGGCATGTGATAGACTCTCCATGCACTGCAGCTTTCCCTACTTATTATTTGTTGAATCGTTTCTCTGGTAGAATTTTTCCACATTATGCATTTGACCAAATTATATCTTGTGTGGTCCACCATGTTTTTCTCTTCTTTGTCTTTCCTGTAAACTGGTAGAGGCTTGAATAGATTCAGATTCAGTTTGTTTAGGCAAGGATATTTCTTTGGTGGTTCTCTTTATTTCTTGTCTTAGAATTCAAGAACAGGATTAGTTCCAGGTGTCTGTTCGACTAATGGATTTAGTAATCACTGATGATTGCTACTTAAATCTATTAAAACCTTAGATTTTTCAAAATTAATTTTTTGCTTGGCAAATCATTTTTTCTGTATTTATCAGTTTGTTTTTTTTTTTAAGGTTTGGGGATGCAAACTAGGGGCTTGTGCACACTAGGTATGCACACTTCAGCCCTTAGCTGTGGTTATTTTATAAAGAAAATTTTCGATCATTCACTAGTATTTGGTTACCTCAAAACAAAGTCAGAACTGTTTTATCTGTTTGAGGATATGAACTGTTTAGCAGTGAGGCTTAGTTTCCTTATTAGTGAGGTTAGGAGTAGGTAATGTGAAGATTAAGTTTTTTAGCGAAATTTTTAAAAACTTAGGTACTGTAACTTACAATACAGTGCATAAACCTTCATGGGTGGTGAATTTTACACCCTCCAGACAAATGATAGGCTCTTGCCAGCACCCCACTCAGCCCCTTTTCAGTCAGGTCCCCCTTGAAGATTAATCCCTGACCCAGGGTTTGTTCTTAACATGGGAGCCCCAGCAGCAGCCTCAGCATCCCTAGGAATACGGTGTTGGAGAGAGCCTTCCTTGCTGTCTTTCTTATGGGTCTGGGGATTGGGTCCAGGAAGGACTGAGGTATCACCACAGCATCAGAAATACACTTCTTAAGACCCTGCCCTAGACGTGGACTCAGGGAAGTCTGGGGGACAAAACCCCAACTTCCCTGATACTACTTTTTTTTTTTTATTTAAAGAGAAAAATAAAAAAAAACAGAAAGAGGGTAGCAGCAACAATACAGAATTCCAAAGGGAAAAGAAAAAAAAAAAAGAACAACAACCACAACAAAAAAACAAAAACACTAAGAAATCACCACTTGATAAGTTATATACTCTCATCATTGGAACTAGTTGTTCAAGTTACAAAATTAAAGCATACAAAGTAGACATTCAAACAGTGAGACTGTTAACAGTTCTGCTCAACATTCTAACAAAAACAGTCAATATGGTCATCTATCATACATACTTAAACACACATGCAGTTATATCCTTTAAAACACTTTCTTTTCCCCTCTTTTTTACAGTAGCAATTACATATTTTGGGTTTTATTACTCTTACAGTTTTTATTACTTTCTACACTAGAGACACTGTGATATTTATAAATATGATTCTTATTTATTTCACTAATGAGGATAGTCTCAAGTTGTCTCCATTTCCCTATGAAGGCTTCAAGATCATCCTTTTTTATAGCTGAGTAATATTCCATTGTGTAAAAATACCACATCTTTTTCATCCACTCTGTAGTTGATGGGCATCTTGGTTGTTTCCAAGATTTAGCTATTACAAATTGTGCTGCTATGAACATGGGCGCACATATATCACTGTGATATGAACTTTTCAGTTTTTCTGGGAAAATACCCAGGAGGGGAATAGCTGGGTTGAATGGAACTTATCCTAGTCTTCTGAGAATTTTCCATATTGATTTCCATGGTGGTTGCACCAGTCCGCACTCCCACCAACAGTGGAACAGTGTTCCTTTTTCCCTGCAGCCTTGCCAACATTTGTTATCAGTTGATTTCTTGATGGCAGCCATTCTTTCTGGAGTGAAATGAAATCTCAATGTTGTTTTAATTTGCATTTCTCGAATAACCAGTAATGGTGAACACTTCTTCATGTATTTGTTTGCCATTTGTTTTATCTTCATCTGAGAACTGTGTGTTCATCTCAGCTGCCCATTTTTGGAGAGTGTCTTTGAATTTGGGGGGCTTGATGTTTTTCAGTTCTTTCTATGTTCTTGATATAAGTTCTTTGTCTGAGGGGTTGCTGGTTAAAATTCTTTCCCATTCTGTGGGTTTTCTTTTCACTCTGATGGTGATTTCTTTTGAAGTGCAGAAACTTCTCAATAATATGAGATCCCAGTTATTGATTCTCTGAAGTGTTTCCCATGCAGTTTGCGTTTTGTTCATGAATTCTCTGCCTACTCCTATGTCTCCAAGATTTCTACCTACCTTATCTTCCAGTAGATTTAGTGTTTCTGTTTAAATGTTTAGGTCTTTGATCCATTTAGACTTTAGTTTTGTGCATGGTGATAGGCACGGATCTAGTTTCAGTCTTCTGCATGTGGAGAGCCAATTTTTCCAACACCATTTATTAAAGAGGCTATCCTTCCTCCAGTGAACATGTTTAGCCCCTTTGTCAAGTATCAGGTGGTTGAGTGTCTTTGTACCTATACTTGCCCTGATACTACTTCAATGAGTGAGCTATACAGTGTCCACTGTCGTAGGCTAACTTCTGTATCCTAATAGTTTGTTTAACCTATTCCTGACTTCTCCTGTCATATGAGGATCAGGCAGGCATTTTTCACATTCCATTCTATTTCCGGTGGCAGCCTGGGATCTCTTCTTATGGCGGAGGTGGGGGGCTCATTTCTCAGCTTCTTAAGGCCTTTGCTCTGCGGAAAGAGGGTGTAGAGCACAAAGGGGCTTTGTGCCCCCCCCCCCCGACTCTGAGCCCCTGCTGCATACCCCTGCTTCTTGAGTGCTGCTAGATCTAGGCCAGGGGAGGGAGCTGCTGCTGGGAATCAGCACGCGGCTGTGAAATGTCAGCCATTGTTGCTTGAGCTCTGCTGACAGCAGAGCTGTCCAGATGTCCCGTAGAGGTTTCCTCGGAGGAGTTGTCCAGCTTGCAGTTTGGTTTACGTGGTGACCTTACCCTGGTGGGCTCAGGAGAGATGATGATTTTGAAGGTTCTGTGGCTTTTCTAGGTTGTTGGGTGGAGATTTCGGTGATGTTTGCATTCTCATTTGAGAGTGGAAACCTGACTCTCACATTGATAGAATTATGTTACATATACTTGGTACTAGGTCCCTTGTTTCCAGGGTCTTGTTAGTTTAATCTGTGCTATTATATACACGATAGTTCCTTATCACCTTGTATTCTGCCAGATTACTAATAAAGTTTGTTTTCTGTTAAATTATAATTTCAGGATATGTACATCTTGGAAAAATAGTTCCTATTTAAATACGTGTTGTCATATATAGAGTAAGCTTGGGCTTGGCTAATGTACACTGCTGAGTAAAGCCCAGTGATTCACACAATAATCTACCTGTTTAGTCTTATTCACACTTCTCTCCAACCCTGTGTCCCTACCCTAATTGCTCATTTAATTTAATTTAGGAAGCTTTGTGGTAGCAGGCCCTGTATACACAAAAACATGAAATTGTTGCAGGTTGTGATTTGACAGGCATCCGGTTTGGATGATGTGCTGTCTTGTGCTTCATTAACATCTGGGTATAAATGGATAGGACCTGGCCGCCAGCCACTGAAGAGCCAGTACCGGGGAGCAGAGCGTGTGGGAGGGAAATTGGGTTACTTCAAGGGTCGCTATCCTGAGACGAGTCATTCTCAGAGTACCATCGTGAGGAATTTAGATACAGAAAGGGCTTTTACAGTGAGGGAAGGGAGGTGCAGGGCACACCGGGCAGGGAGGCTGCCTGCGGAGGGAGTATCTTGCTTATCTCCTCTTCTCTCCTCTAGCTGGAACTTCCGAGAGCTGGTCTTGTGATTCTTTAGATAGACGTTCTTTCTCTGCAAGCGCACAGCAATTCTCATGCTTTGTGGTAGTTGAGGCACAGAACCAAAGAGTGAGGAGGGCTGTTACATATTTTGCTGTGTCTGAAGGTCACTAGATGTGCTGGATTCTATCAGTCTGCAGAAATTATTTGGCAATTAACATCTTAATTATTTAACTTTCTCTTTAGAATTTAAAATGCTGAGCAAAGGAAGGGAAGAAACCTTGCAAAGGGCACCGTGCAGATGAGTGGCCCCTGCTAGATGCATACTATAGAAGGCGGTGTAATTACTCAGATGTTACACTTGGTCACTGTTCAGTTTGCAACTGGTCAGCATCTTTTCCTCATCCTCTGCATATTAATGACACCTGCGTGCCCCATAGTTAACTCGAGTTCATATTCCTGAACTAAATGGTAATGTTTGGAGGGAAAGATTTTTATGTGTTAGTCCCTCTCTGTCTGCCAGTGTTCTTCTTGTCCCTAAGTTAAAATTTTGGGAAGTAATATACCTGACGTTGTTTCATGTTTGCAAGCCACAGCTTCCTTCAGAGTCTGCTTTGATCTCCACCTGACAGTAAAACTTAAGCTGTAGAGGGCTGAAAAGTGGATACAGTAGTAGTGGGGCATTGTGTTGAGCTGGCTGTGTCCCTTTTAAGACCAGGAAGAAAAGAAACATCGTGAAGAATCTGGAGTGAAGTAGTATTATTTTAACCCTTTACTTTGTGTAGAGATGTCCTTTTTACTAACCTAATCGCTACCATCAAGCCTGTGAATCAGTTTATGTCACAGACAACACCCAGGAAGAAGGTACAGAGGAAAGGGAGGTCCTGGGCAAGCAGCTGAGAACCTGAGGTAAAAAGCAAACAGACAAGGAGTCACTTTAAATGATAATGTGAAAACAAGCTTCAAAGGTGACTACTGGTGCTCCTGTAGGTCTCAGTATTGTTCAGTTTCCTGCAGTGAGTTTGTGCCTGTTCAGATCCCCAACATGGAGGCGCTTACAGCCTTCTACAAAGCTGTTTGGGAAACTAAAGAAAGAAAGAGTGGGTGGTTCCTCAGATGCGGTGTGACATAGGAAAAGGGTGTGGAAAAGTGACCGCACTTGCTTGTTGTCCCTTCCCCCGCAGGACTTCTCCCACCTGCCTCTAACCTGGGCCCTCAGTGGCCGGGCTGTCTGGCAGGCAGTGGGCGCTGTCCAGTTCCTGCCGCGCTGGCCCTCGCCGCCACGCCCTGAGCGTGTTTCAGCCCTCTGTTGGGAAGACAGTCGGCCGTGACCATGGTAGCAGGTGCACCTGAACCCAGAGCTGCTCTGACGTTTTTGAACTTGGGATTTTGGACGAGTGTTGTAGCCTTTGTGAGTCTCAGTTTAGTTATGTAAGGTGGGTTGAAGTCCACCTCCTCGGTAAAGTATGATTAAGTAATTACTAAGGGTGAAACAGTGAGTATGGTGCCTATCCTGTAAGAGCTCAGTCTTTGCTCCTTCTTTTCCCTTTTTCCTGGCTATGGATTCATTTTCTAATCAAGAAACTGTGACTTACTGTTTCCAAAAACTATCTTTAAAAAAGAAGCTTGTATGCAGTTTTGAAAATTCTTTCAAATGTCCTATACCAATTCTGTAAGTGCAGTGTAATTTAACAATATTTCAGAAGCTAACGGGAGCCTGTGACTCCAGGCCCTGTACCAGGTACTATTCTTAGCTTGTCATTGAGTTAAGGCTCAGACAAGGTATGACAGTGTCTCGGAGAAGAGTGTATGGTCAGATGATGTAGCCAGCATGTACTTTCTCAAATTACTGGTGCTTGTACTTAACAGGTTGTGTATTTTTGGGTAACGTTCAAAGCACAGCTACCAAAATGACGCTGATTCACAAAGTCTTTTATTTGATTTCAAAGTTGCAAGCATGTGTTGGAGAAAGTCTCCTGGACTTCGGAGGCAGGTGATGGCCATCATTGAGTGAAGTGACAGCTCGCACAGTATGCAAATGAAGGGCCTGACAGTGCTCCCTCAGACTGTTCACTCCTCCCTCCGTGCACAGCGGCAGACAGTTGGCGTCATTCATGTGGTAGCTATTTGTACATTTAGAAATCAGTGAATCTGATTGATCGAATTCTCTCTTGTTTAGTACTAGGGATTGGACACGGTGGCTTCTCACTGTGCCATGTCCCCCAGTGGCTGGGCTCACTCTCCTAATCCTGCTGCATTGGGCTCCCAGGCTGTTGGGATTACGGTGTGCACTGACAGCGGGCTTGCTGACAGGAAGTAGCACCTTCACGCATATTCTAACCCCCCCCCCAGCAGCAGAACCTCAGGTACCTTGTAGTGACAGTGTCTGTCTGTCAGCTTGTCTTGTGCCTCTGTGATGACACTGGAGGTGCCGACAGTACACAGTGCCTCACTTAGGCAGGAAGGTGAGGCACGGAGGAGCAGAAGGGTGCGGTGTGCTCACCGTGTGCGTGACAGGCAGGGGGTTGCTCTCGACTTTTTACTTCACGCTGAAGGGCCAGTCTTGGAAGTCACATTCAGCAGGGTCAACGGCATGAAGTGAACAGGGAAAGACGAGGCTGGTTGAAAATGGAGGCAGCGAGTTTTGGGCTGCGAAGGCCGGACCTCTGAGGCGGCCTTTACAGCTTGAGCGGAGGCACAGAAGGCAGGAAGTGCAGGGCGGTCTCGGGGTGACCGGCCTCTCGGAGGCCAGCTGCTCGGTGGTTCCCTGCGGTCCTCAGTAGTGCTGTCAGGCAGTGGGGCCTCTAGGGCCGTCCCGTTCAGTGCAGGCTCTGTCTTCCTGTTCGTTACTTTTACAGGTTTATAGGTTCGTGGTTTAGACTGTACTTACTGGACTACAGCTAACGCTTTACACATACAGATGTGTATTTTCTACTCCTTTAACAGTTGTTGGGGACAAGATGTTACGCAACTGCGTTACTTAAAAGTTTGCATGATCTTTCTTGGTGTTTACTTTTGACATAGTTAACAAAACTTAGGCACTCTAGAAACTAATTCATAGGCTAGATTTTTTTTTTCTTTCTCTCTCTTTTTTTGTTTTGGTACCGGGGATTGAACTCATGAGCTCACACTCGCCAGGCAGGTGCTTGTGCAGCTGAGCTAAATCCCCAGCCCGTTTGTTTGTTTTTTTCAGACAGGGTCTTACTATGTCGTTCAGGCCGGCCTTGAACTCACTGTGTAGCCCAGACTGGCTTCAAATTCATTCAGTCCTCCTGCCTCAGCCTCCCAAGTGCTGGAATTACAGGCATGTGCCACCATGCCTGGCATTTGGCCACATTTAAAAGTTTAACAAATTAAAAACAATGTTATAAAATATATGCCAAAAAAGTGACCCAAAGGCAGGTATTTTCTTTGTTTTTCTTCTGTGTTTTCACAGAATTTTTATAGATGAGCGGATAGTGACCATAGTTCTCTTAATTTTAATATTTGTGCATCTTTTTATAATCTCATCAGAGCCATGCCTTAATTTATTAAACAGTTACTAGTTTTATGCTCTTGTGGATACATTTATCTTTTTGTGTTTGTAGTTTTGTATTCTTTAAAGTACATTTGAGGTATTGAGATTAATGAATGAATCAACTTCATTCAATGTTTGTTTTCACCTTTGCAATAACTATGTTATTGCATGGAAACTCTTTTGAGATGGTTGCTTAAAATGACAGTTGATATTTCAACTACTACTGTCAGAAGAATTTTTTTGAGGCTATCTTTACCAACGTCTGTTACATGGCTTTAGTAAAGTTTTAAAAATATACTCCAGGTTTTGTAAGATCATGTGAGTTTTTTAAAAATGTAAAATCACATTTATGTTTTTAAGGGGAGTGTGACTCAAAATGTAAACTTATTTTGACTGGAAATTGACAATGTCCTGTAGAAGCATTTTTTAAAAATTCAAGTTGATAGTCTAATTCTATTATTTACTGGCTTTCCTGCCATCCATAGGCCAAGCTTAAAAAGTATAAAAATGTTTCCTTCTGGCATAAAGCTACTGGTTAAGTTAGTATCTTCACTGTTTATGGAGTTTGTAGAGATCATATATAGCTTTTGAGTTTTTCTACAAGTAGCTGTATACGTATTCATGTATCTGTGTAATAATACTTAGGAATGTTTAATTTACTTTTTCTTTTCTCCTTAGATTCTGACAAATTTTAAGAACAAATGCACCTTATAGCTCATGGAAGAAAAAACACAAATCAAAACATTTTTGGGTTCCAAGTTGCCGAAGTATGGAGCAAAACCTGTGAGGAGTACGCTGCAGCCAATGCCAAATGGGACAGCTATTAGTCTCCTGGGGACGTCTAAGGGTGGTAATGTGAACAGTTACATCAGAAACAATGGATCTGATTGTTCATTGTCCCATTCATTTCACTGGAGAAAAGCAAATAAATGCCAGCTTAGTGCTCAAAGTACTGAAGAGCCTAGTAATCCTCAAGATTTACATGATAAATTAATTGTTCCTGAAAAACATGTTCCTATTCAAGGAAGGTTTGATAAAAATGGAGTAAAAGGAGGTTTGAAAAGTGCTTCTTTGTTCACATCAAAGATAGCAAAGCCATCTGCTATGTTCGTGTCATCTACAGAAGAATTAAACCAAAAGTCTTTTTCTGGACCATCTAATTTGGCCAAATTCACCAAAGGCACATTATTGGGAAGGACTTCGTTTTCTTCAATCAGTGCTCCGAAGTCGCAGTTCAATGGATTTTATGGCAGCAGATCCCCTAGCAGCATGCAGAGGCCCAGAGCAGACCCCTGTGCCACCAGAAGCAGTTCTGGGGAAAGCCTAGCGCAGTCCCCAGACAATAGTAAATCAGTGACGTGTGAGAAAATGGTAAGGTCCCAGAGCTTTTCACATTCCATCGAGAATCCATTCCTGCCCCCCTCGTCCATAACCAGGTCACATTCCTTCAACAGAGCTGTAGATCTCACAAAGCCTTATCAGAACCAACAGCTGCCAGTCCGCGTGCCTCTGCGGTCCAGTATACTAACCAGAAGTTCCCGGCAGTCAGAAGTACTCAATGGGAACGAGCACTTGGGGTTTGGGTTCACCAGGCCTTACCCTGCTGGTGGAAAGAAGCTGGCTTTGCCAAACAGCCCAGGCGTGGCTTCCTCTTTGGGTTACCGGATGGTTCATCCTTCTCTTCTGAAAGCTGGCCGACCTCCGTTTGCTGGAACTCTCACAGTTGATAGTAATAAAAATTCACCTGCTGACATGTGTGTAGAGGAAGAGACTGCAGATTTGACTAAGGGTAGCACCACTAAGAAGGACCAAGAACTAATTGAAAATGAAAGTTACAGAACAGAGAATGACCAGACCATGAAACTTGATGCTAAAATTAGGTACCTGAGTGATGATGTGGATGATATTTCATTATCTTCTTTGTCTTCTTCTGATAAGAATGACTTAAGTGAAGACTTTAGTGATGATTTTATAGATATAGAAGATTCCAACAGAACTAGAATAACTCCGGAGGAAATTTCTCTCAAAGAAGAAAAGCATGCAAGTGTGTCATCAAAGGATGTCTTTGATTCTCCTAAGGAAAATGCAAAGGACTTCAGTAAAGCCGAAGAATGGCTAGATATAAGTGTATCTGGTAAATATTAATGTCCTTAAGTTTATTTGCTTTCTCCTAGATAATACTATTACATTTACATTTATGATTTTGTGATAAATTTCCCAGGTGCTGTCAGTTTCACAGCTAGGTGATTCTGGGTGAAAGAGTGGACAGCAGTTATCTTCCTTGTGACTTTGCTCCTTTCCCATTTGTCGTCTGGGCTAACATGGAATGAAGCACTCTTCCCTTTGCACACATCCCTGTTCCTACTTAGTAAGGACGGTGCTTCCCAGTGTGTATTTATCCCACACAGGGGTACACCATCAAGCCAGCCCTCTCTCCTGTTAGGTCGTAGATCATTGCTGCTTGGAAGAGCGTAGTTGTACCAAGGGGCAAATGAGATAATATAGGTTATATCCCAGGAAATTTTCATACTAATAGTTAATAGTCAGTACTTCCAGAAGAGCTTTGTATGTTTTTTAGTTGAAGAAAGTGTGATTTTTAAAAAATGCTTCCCCTTACAGTAGATTACCCTGGCACTAAATCCTAGAGGAAAGGTATCTGTTTCACGTGTCCCGAATGAAGAACAGCCTGAGGACTTGGATGAAGGCAGGTAAAGGTTTAATGAAGGGCTGTCCATGTGTAGAGATGGACATGAAGTCCTGATTGTCACCGGGGCCTGTAGAAGGGACTGCGAGAGCAGGGGTTCTCTTTCCAAGGAGGCACCTGCCAGGCTGAGTAACGGACGCAGGAGGAGGGAGTTAAAAGCCAGCACCTGGAGACATGTTAAAGGGATGAGGCTTTACTTACAGTTCCAGAAATGTCACAGAAACGAAAGATGGCGCGACTTTCCTTTTGTTCACTATTCCACATTATAGGAGGGTATTTTTTAAGACTTTTTTTATTGTTTAGATTTTAGAAAATGTTGTGGTTGTGAATCCTTTTTTTGAGCTTTTTTGCCATAATATGTGAAATTATTAGAGTTTATATTATAGAAATAAATATATTGTATGAATTAATAACTTTTTAAAATCTCTTTTTAAATCAACTGAAGACAGGAGTGAATGTGCAAAACATACCTCTGGAAATAACTTAATTTCGCCAGATACGGATTACAGAGCTGGTTCTTCATTCGAACTCTCTCCGTCCGACAGCTCTGATGGGACCTACATGTGGGATGAAGAGGGCCTGGAGCCCATTGGGAATGTCCACCCCGTTGGGAGCTATGAGTCTTCTGAGATGAACAGCATAGTATGTACGGATTTATATGCGCTTTTGAATAGTTGGTTTACCTTACTATAAAAAGACTTACGGTACTGCATTTAGTTTGAATTTATGAATTCGCTTTCCTAGTTTGAAGAATGATTCATGTCTGTTAAGGGCCCGTAAAGCACGTAGTGAAGCATGGAGAGACAGTGTGACCCTGGACACTGGTGTGCGCACACAGGTAAGCACAGGTGCTGGGACCTGGACACGCCCTGCGTGCCGCATCGGTCAGGGGAAGCCAGGCCAGCGGTTCTTGAGGCGGACCGAGACAGTTGCCTGTAGCTCTGGGGACCTCCCGTGGAGAGTGGAGGCCAGAGCGCTTCCTGGTCTCCCCGAGCTCGGAGCGGCCCCACAGAAGCTCCTTCTGCTTGGAGAACCCCGGGCTGGGCTGTGCTTACCGCTGAGAAGTTGTAGTGTTTTGTGGTTAGAAAGGCTCCTTAGGTCTGGGCAGCTCCCCAGGGCAGCTGTCAGTAGTGCCCTAAGCTGTGGACACTGCGGCTCCACCAGTTCTGAGGCCCTGGCCGCTGTGCCAGGAAGACCCCGGGTCTCGCTCTTGCAGTTACCGCTGTGGCCTGCGGGCGGCGCGTGGCGCGCTCAGGCGCAGCCTGTGGAGCAGCGCTAACCGTCTGCTTCCCGGGAGACAGGAAGAGGCCGGGAAATGCTGCTTCCCTTCGTCCCGACGGGTGAGGGCGAGGGCGAGGGCGAGGGCGAGGGCGAGGGCGCCGGCTGTGAGCCAGCGCTGGCGGACCTCAGGTGCATTTTACCCCAGCGGGTTTTAGCAGGTATAAGTAATGTGGAAAGATCAGCCGTGTGAATAAAATGTAGCCGATGCGTTTAAAATGACTCAACACAATTATTTTTATATAAAATTTGATTTTCGGGAAAAATCGAGTTAGTAATCTTTATGGATAAATTAACACTCCGGGTAGATTTTAGGCTGTGTAATTTTCTAAATTAATACAGTACTGTGGTTTGGGGAAAAACTCGTCGTCGTTACCGGAGGCTTTTCAAGTTGTATAAGCATAGAGGGAGCACACATGTTTCACTGTAGAGAAAGCATCGCAGTCTGCTTACCTAACAGAGGCTAGAGTGCAGTTCGGGCCCTTCCGTTTTTTCTTGCTGGCACTTTTTAAAGCACAGTGCTGTGATTAAAGGGCTCGTGAACGTAGTGTCCAGCAGAGGGCAGCGGCGAGCCGCGTAGCGCCCGATGCCTCCAGAGGTTCCCCTTCCTTCCTCTGTTCCCGTCGCTATGTCCGTTGCTATGTCCGCCCTCACTGGGAGGGAACTGTAGTCTGCTCTCGCTGTTCTTCATTTCTGCAACAGGGCTTGTCCCAGGCTGGGTCAAGAACCGGTGCTGTCTCCAGAATGTGCGTGTTAGTTGGACCACTGTGTGGCTTAGCCCTGTTCCCATAGTCAGCGTTTCTCCGTGAAGGGCGCCGCGCACCGCCGAGAACCATTCCAGTGCAGCGCCCTACCTGTTGTGGACCCCAGCAGATCGTTTGTAGGCTGAAAACTTCCCGCAACACTGGTCTCGAGTTCTGTGTTTGTTGTTTAAATGCCGGCAGAATTTTGTTAAAGTATAGTTATATAAATAAAATACAATAATAAATATGCAGTAGATAATGCACAATACACAACTTCAGACAGCCCCGAGAATTCTGACGGATGTCTGTACTTGTTAGACAGTTATGCAGATTAAGATATATAGTATTCTGTCATCCCAGGATGATTTTGCCTGTCCTTTTGGTCATGCGTCCACCGACACAGAGCTGTGCAGCCCTGTTGATTGACTCCTGGCCCTATGCAGATTAGTTTTCCCGTGCTTAACCGCTGTATGGATGGAATCATAAGCGTGGCTGCTTACTGTAGATCCTTTCAGTTAAAGAACCTAGGGATAGGCATTTATTTGTTACTGGCTACTAGAGAATTACACTGTTGGGACTCCTGCTGTGTGTTTTACGGTGAACGCTTCCTCTGTTGATGTGGCGTGTAGCAGAGGGAGCCTTACGGGGTTACGGGGTGTGCTTGTGTGTGGTTTCCAGAGTGACCCTGCTGGCAGCTCCCGTGGCAGAAAGAGAGTGTTTCAGACCTACTGCTTCCCCGTCTGCGCTCAGCGTGGCCTGCCCTCACGGGGTTGCTGTCCTGGGGTGGGGCGCAGCAGCGTTGCGTGGAGGTTCGTTTCCCTTCTGCACTGTTACTCACTGAGGACTTTGACACCGTTTATTGGCCTCAGGCCGTCGTCTTCTGTGGAGTGCCTTCTGTCGGATTATCCATTGTCTTTACTGCTTTGTGGAAACTCTGTACCGTTTGGATATAAGTATTTTACATATGTAAGATACTGCATGTTTATAAAATATTTATGAGTATAGTACGTTTTCTACTCTAGGTTGCCCAGTTTCTTAGTAGTGTCTGTTTACGATAGGACAATTTTACTATTGTGGTGTACCATTTTTTTCTTATTACCATTTTTTGAATACTATTGTAAAATCTTGCCAACCTTAAAGTCACAAAGATATGTTCCTGTGTTTTCTGCTAAAGACTTTATTATTGGTTTATATTTAGATTTTCCGCAGTTCACCTGGAAATTACTTTAGTGTATGGTGTGTGACAGAGGTCAAGGTTAAGTTCTGGGAGGACGGTGAACCCCTTTCCCTCGTCCTGCCGTGGGGTTATCTTTCTCATGAAGCGTGGCTGACAGATTGGTCTACTTGTCTATTCTCCTGACCATGCTTCGCAGTTTTAATTTTTGTAGCTTTAAACGTTTTGATGTCTGGTAGTGTAAGTCTTCCATATTTGTTTTTTCCCAATATTTCTTAGCCTTTCATAATCCCCTTTGAGTATAAGGGTGAACTTGTTAACTTCTATGAAGGCCTGCAGTGATTTTTGAAAGGAATTGCATTTGAAAGGAAATGCATTGCATTTTGAAAGGAATTGCAATGCAATTGCATTGCATATCAGCTTGGAGACAATTGGCATATTTGTGGTATTTTTCTAATCCAATTCCTCCATTTGTTTAGATTGTAGCCGTGTTTCTTGCTAATGTTTTATACTTTTCTGTAAAATGTTGTACATATTTTAGATCTTTGATTTTGCTGCTATAAATGATCCCACTTTATCATTCCAGTAATTGGCCTGTGGATGTTTTTGGAGTTTCCCTGTAGATAATCATATAATTTGTGACCCCTCTCATCCCTGGGTTAGGGTGACCAACATAATATTGACAAAATTTCAGAAGAAGCACTATTGTTCACCATTGAAGTTTTTTGGGGGTGGGAGAGAAAAGTGAGTATTAGCAGGTTATGGAAGTTCCTTTTTGTTTTGTTTGCTCAATTTTTATTGTGAATTGTATTAGTGTTTGCCAAATGCTGTGTGCATCTTTTGATATAATTGAATCATTTTTTTTCTCCCGTTGGTTTGGTGGATTGCATTGCTTTATTTTCAGATATTAAACTACCTTTCCATTGTTGGAATTCATTCAAATGGCTGTGATGTATTATTTCTTTTAATGTTGATAGACTGTTTCCTTATCTTTTATTTATATCTTTGCAGTTATGCTCATGAATAGGATTGTTCCGCTTTGTGATTTTCATCTTTTCTTTCTTTGGCATGTTTGGTATCAGATTTTGCTTTGTGATGAATCAAGAATGTTTCCTGTTTTTTTTTTTTTTTTGAATGAGTTTGTATATAATTGATGTTGACTTCTTTTTTCTTAAGTATTTAAAAGAATTCACTGGAATTCAGGCTTCTAGACCTGGAATTTTCTTGCTGAGAAGGTTTTAAGATGCTGACCCATTTAAAAAATATACATATTCTCGTATGGCTTTCAAACATTTCACCTAAACTTGTCATTTGTCGGTGAAATTTAGTCAGGATTTTTTAGCACCCTGCAGCCTTACCATGAAGACTGCTTTGTACTCCTGTTGTTGTGACTGGATTTGCCCTGTCTTCAAAGTCAGCAGCGGTAGGTTAAATCCTGTCGCTAGAGTCTACCTTCTGCTTCCCTCTTCCCCAGAGGACCCATATCACTGCGTTGGGCTCCTCCAGGGATTCAGTTGACTAGCACCTTTAACTTCACCTGTAGCCGTAATTCTTCTATGCAGTGTAATTTGACATTGCAGATTCCAGGGGTTAAAACAGGGACAGAAGTGAGGGGTATTCACTTTGCCTGACACAACTGGTGATGCAGTTTTCAAATTTTTAATTTTTATTAACATAGTATTTTTTGAGATCAACAGGTTTGGCTCTAATAAGTTATCAATTTGATTTAAAAATAGTAAATTGTAAGCACAGTTTAGTCAAACTCAGTTTAAATTAATCAAAACCAGTGGCATAGTTATTCATGTATCTTTCACTAGTGAATTGTAGTGCAATAGCTAACCATAGACTTTATATGGAGAGCGTAAAATGTGTTTTTAGTATTCCTGTGTTGTTAATACTCGATATAATAATTGGACATAACTAGTTATGTATGCACATGTGTATGTGGGGATGCATATTTTCTGTAAATTAACATGGGATTTAAAGATGACTCCTTTTTAAGAATGACACTGCAGAGATAGCAGATAATGGGAAATACTGTTCTTTACAGATTTTAGATTTTTTCCCCACCTTTTAAAAATGCATGGCATAGTGAATACGATTTGTAATATTTTCAACTCTATTTCCTAGGAAAAATACTCCGTAATCCTGACCTGAAAAGAGTGTCCAGTGTTCAGGTATAATGTTAGATTAGCTCTCTGTAGATTACAAAATGTAAAGGCATGCTGGCCGGGCAGGTGGTGCGTGCCTGTAATCCCATCACTCAGGTGGCAGAGGGCAGAGGTTTGTCACGAGTTCAAGGCTAGGCTGGGCTACCTAGTGAGTTCAAGGCCAGCCTGAACTGCACAGCAAGACCCTGCCTCAGAAAGCCGAAAAACAAAAACATGTTTTTTAACTACTAGTGGTGTACATGATAAATGCATTTATTTGATTTCATTTTACATTAATAATTACAGGTCTACATTTCTTCTGATTGAAAGTATCTTTTTTTTTTTTTTTTGGTACCGGGGATTGAACTCACAAATTCACGCTTGCCAGGCAGGCACTTAAGCCACTGAGCTAAATCCCCGGCCCTGAAAGTATCTTTTAAAAAAGAATCATTTTGGGCTGGGGGTTTAGCTAAGTGGCAGAAGTGCCTGCCTGGCAAGCACGAGGTCATAAGTTCCATCCTCAGTACCAAAAAAAGAATCAGTTTATTTTGCTTTTATAGAATATTTTTCCTCTTTTGATTATTTTAATTGTCCTCCATTTCTATTACATTTCTGTTGAGATCTAACTGCTATAACATGCACAAAGGTCCTGGGCTTGAGCCTCTGCACCGCAAAAGGAAAAAAAGAGCAAATCATAATTGCTCAGCTTCCCAGATGTGGTCCACCAGGGACAGTAACTTCGTACCCCCAGCTTGGTTTTCCTAGGCATTGGACCTTTATATACTCTGTAATTGTCAATTTGTGTATTTATTCTGAGCTTTCATTTTGCATGTATTAGTTATCACAGGGAAGTCTATGTATACTGCTGTCCTCCCTTCTGCCAGCTACGTGGTCTTTTACTGTTTGGTCTTTTATATGCAGAAAAATGGCATATCAGAAAGTGAAGTGTCACACACATCCCTAAGTGTTACTCCTCATTTTATAGATATAGATAGAGACCTGGGAAGATAAAGTGACAGTCACTCTACAGTTACAGAGGAATTAGAGCTTGGTCGATTCCCCCTCCCACTATGTAGCCACTTGTTTAATTTTGCCTCAACCATCTCTTCTGTCCGTTACCGGCCCGGCATGCTGCCGTCTGCAGACTGCCCACGTGTTTCTGTGAATAAAGCATTGTGAGAACACAGCCCGTGGCCTGTGATCTGCATGCAGAGCCTGGGATTCCTTTCATGCAGCAGTGGCACGGTGGAGTAGTCGCCACAGAGTCTGCATTAACCACAAACGCGTTTTCTCTTTGACCCCTTGTGTTAGACATTCAGTTTGAAAGATTGAGAAATTAGCTTTCCAAACAGATACTATGTAGGTTTCTGTACACTTCCTGTTTGATTTTCTCCTTATAGTCTTTCCTGGTATCATTCTTCCGACCTCAGTAAAAGGTGTCTTTGATCCATCACGTACTGGAGTCTGTTGTGCACGAGGTGCTGAGGATGCAGCCACCGAGGAGGCCGGTGTGGCAGTGCTTCCGTGGTGGCGTGAGGGTGGAGATGTAGGTGAAATATTTAGCTAACTTGTTAACTTCATGCTTTCACTTGGTGAGTGGGGGTTGTGCTACAGAGGATCCACAGAGTTAAAACTGTCTCAGCGGAAAACCTGACCAGTGTGGGTACTAGCAAAGGCTTTCCCAGGAGACGATACTTAGGCTACATGAGCCCAGGGATAGTTTCAGAGGATGTGTGTAATCAGGAGACTGGAAAAGGAGGATGGTGGGGTGTTTCAGGGACTGTAAAGGCCAGGGTTGCTTCAGCACTGACAGGAAAGAGTTTGCAGGAGGCAGAAAGCCCAGCCCGTCTGCAGAGTGTGTTTGTCTGCTTGCCTCTTAATCTGAAGGGCGACTGTTAGAGGGCTGTGGGGGCGGAAAGGAATGTAATTTGAGTTACATTTCTAAAATGCTTAGTGTGAAAAACTGAGTTAGAGGGCTGGGGATTTAGCTCAGTGGCGTAAGCACCTGCCTGGCAAGCGTGAGGTCATGAGTTTGATCCCTGGTACCAAAAACAAAACAAAAAAAAGACAAACCCAATCCCCCCAAAAAACAAAACAAAAACCCCTCCACAAAAAAACCTTCTAGAAAACTGAGTTAGAGGGAAATAGCCAGGGTCCTGGAGGCCGCTGCTCTAGTGAGAGGTGATGGTAGCATGTACTGGGGTGCTGGCGGTGGAGGCCTGCAGGAGAGGGCAGTTTTAAAAATGGGCATAGAGCACCAACTTTCATAATTTATTGTAGGGAGGAAAACACCACCCCTGACTTTCAGAAGCTATAACTAGTGTTTCTGCTTCTCCTCATTTGGTTTCCCATTTCCTATCTAGTTTCTCCTGCCCACGGTTATTTCAGTAGTAGAGATTTTTCAGGATCTACTGCACGGTGTCTGCTACACGTCTTGAAGATAGGTGCTCTTTTAACTGGCTGTCTCATTGCCCCTCTGTTTCTGGCATGAAATCTTGTCTCAGGAAACACTTGTTGAAATGGATGTCACAGAGACCTGACAATTAGTGCCTTTTAATTCAAGATAAATAAAAACACTTCACCTAAAGGTTACTGTCCATTACTGTTCAGTATTTTCTCCGTGCACATTGTGACATAACCTCCCCACAAAGTAAGTTTCTGAGGTGTCACATGTCACAATAGCAAGGTGCAAGTGACTGGAAATGTGATGCCAGTGCGTGCGGGGCAGTGGAGAGGAGGCTCACGGAGGCTGAGACGCCCAGCTGTAGGTAAACGGAAGCTGCGGCCCGCTGCTGCTGCCTCGCGCTCTCTGGGGGTCATCGAGGCTGAAGGCTGCGGGGGTCTGCGCCCGCTCACTGTTGGGATTAGGGGGCACCATCAGACCAAGAGACTTTCTCTCAATATGCTTTTCTTTTCTTGGCCAAGCTATTCCAACTGCCGTGTACATTTAATTAATTGGCATGGGTTCATTTTGTCCTGCTAATGTAACTTTCATGTTTAAAAGTATTTGTCAAATGTCGTTGTGATCATTTTAACATAATTGTGTGTTTTTTTCGTTCAATATTTGTGTCTTGTAGGTTAAGTGTATTATATTATGAAAATCAATTCAGTAATTATGTTTTGAGCTTCTGCTATGTCCCAGGTGTACTGATAAATTCGAGGACTCCAAGACAGATCAGACTATCTTCATCCTTAACCACTTCAAAGTCTAGGTCATAGGCAGACATGGACAGATGATCATAGGATAGTATGCGCAGCAAGCTTGATTAGTCCGCATGAGGTTTTAAATAACACAGCAGGGAGGCGTAACTGCCTGTGTGTGTGTTCAGAAGGTTTCAAGAGCGAAGTGACATTTGAGTCGAGTTTTGAAGAATGAACACAGAGTTGATGTCCTGGTCTGGGAAGTAGGAGTGGCATGATAGAACAGGCAGCCGCGTGCACAGTCACCTGGGGACGTCAGCGTTGTGAGGAGTGGGCAGCTGCCACCTTGCTGAGAGAAGAGTGTGAGGTGCAGAGTAGCTGGAGGTGAAGCTAGCCCAAGGTGCCGAGGAAGGATGGTGCAGTAACACGGATCCTGAATGTGGGTTTGTTGGCCGTTCTTGATCCCTTCCAGGTCAAGCCTGTGCTTCACTGCACATTTTAGTGAACCTCAAAGTCGTTTGTTAAGAAAAGAGGACCATTTGTTTACTACCATGCCTCTTTTCCAGAGCACAGTACTTGCCATAGAGTTTGTATATAATTTTTAATATTTATGTTGAAAAGCAGAATTTGGAGTTGTACGCAGTAGAGTCTATAAATTTGTTACAGTAAACAAGGACACAAAGCTGAGACGTTAGGTGTCTTTCGCTGCTCATTGGAAGGATTTAGGGGGCTGCTGTTCTAGCCGGATTGAGTGACACCTTCAGCTCAGGCTCTTCTCCCTGATTGTCCTGCAGAAGATTGTCTGTCAGACAGAAGCCGCAGTGTTTTGCCTCCAGGTTCTTCCTCTTTTGGAGATAGTCAAGTCTGGTCTCCTAGTCTTTCATCCCTTTGGCTTGGGGAGTCAGGCAACCTGTGTGTGCCAGGCTGCCAGCTCAGCAGTTTAAGTGAGGTTTTGTAAAGGGGCAGAATGGAAAGTTAATCTGTGTGGAACATGCTTTAGTATGTGCCTAGGGAGAAAACAGCATGGGAACGCCAAGCCAACCCTAAGGCAATCCACATTCCGCCTCCTTGATTGTGTAATTAGTGTCTCTCATGTTGTAGCCTGTAGTGTTCTTCTTGTGTGAGAAGTTGCATCAAGTGATTTTGGAGACTTTGCTGGCTCTGAAGTTCCCCTTTGTTCTGGCACTTGATTTGCCACCTCTTTTCTTGTTTTTAGTGCTAGAAGGAATCGGGACTTTTGTTTGTTTGTTTGTTTTTGGTAGTGGGGCTCAAACTCACAACTGCGCACTTGCAAGGCAGGTGCCCATGCTGCTGAGCTAAATCCCTGGCCCCATTTGTTTTTAATGTGTATTTCTTCTCATTGGAATTTTTTGATTTACTAATTTATCTAACCTATTCATTTATTTTTACAATTTTTAAAAAAAATTTTGCTAGGTAATGTTTTATTTTGGCTTTGAAAATACATACACATATGTGTAATGGGCCTATATTTGCCCTTTTTTGTAAGCATGTTGTCTGGATTTAGATGAAGATTGCATTACTGTGGTGCCATAGCCTGCAGATATTTCTTACCCTTTTTTAAGAAATCAGATTTTATTGGTGCTTTTTAGATGTACATACTGACCACATTCATCACAGGGAATTTGTACCTGTACAGGATATAACTTGATCCTTTTTTTTGCCCTATACTCTTTTCAACCCCTCTTCCCCTCCCCAATTATAAAAGCATTGTTTCCATTTGTTCCTTCTTGTCTCGTTTCTAATAACCTATTCATTTCCTTTATTAATACTTACTAGGCTTTTGTGGTATCCTGAAGTATGAACTGTTTTTTTTACCCAGAAAATGGTATATGTGATATGGAATGAATATTTTGTTTCAATTTGTTTTTAGCTGTTTATTTTGAACTAATTTTAGATTTACAGAGAGTTTTTTAAAAATCTAGAGTTCTTGTGTACCTTTTACTTATCATCTGCTAATATCAATATGTTACATTACAGTTATTCATTGATCAGAACCAGGAAAGTACATTTAACATAATTCTCAATAAATTGGCCTTTATAAATTAGGCCAGTTTTCTTTGGTGCTGTTTTATGTGATCTGGAGTCTAACCTAGAAACTCACGAGTATTTGGTGTCTGTATGCTTCAGGCTGGCCTTGAACTTCCTTTGTAACCCAGGCTGGTTTTGAATTTGTGATCCTCCTGTCTCAGCCTCTTGAGTGCTGGGATTACAGGCGTGTGCCATCATGCCCAACTGTCGATATTAATTTTGCTCATTTGCTAAGGTGGTATTGACCATGTTTCTCTAATGCAAAGTTACTGTTTTTCCCTTTGTAATTATAAAGTATCTTCTGAGCATATAATTTGAGATCATGCAAATATTTTATTTTCATGGGTTTGTCCATTGATATTAGCATTAATAGATTCCTTTTTAATTGGAATTTATTTTACTATTCAAATTGTTCCGAATTTGGCTATTGGGATTGTTTTCAGGTTTGTTTCTGTGTCTTTCTGGCAAGATTTATTTTTCAAACACTGCCTTGTTTTCTGGCACTACAAGATATTCCAGACTTATCTTGTATTTTTTCTTCCTTAGCCTTTGAATCATCATTTCTCCAAGGAAAATATTGGTGAATAGGATTTAGAAACCAAGATCTTGGGGCTAAGTGTGCTTGTTGCTCTGGGCTGTAATTGTTTCCAGGCAGTATAGCAAACAGAGGCAGGACTCCACACTATTCATCTGTATTCCAGAGTACATGATGGCCTCCCTCTTTCCTTAGTTTAATTCGTTTTTTCTCAGAAATGAGAAGCCTGGCTCTTAACCACAGTGTATCACAATTTATTTACCTGTGTGTGTATGTGTTACAATTATAGTAGATAATGTTAAGTGTCAGGATTATAGTATATGTACATAGTTTCAGTTTGCCAGCACATACTTAATGAAAAATAAATTGGCCGACATGTAATACTTGCTTACCTTCTTTTTAACGTTAGCCTTATAGTACACAATTTGAAGTACTGTTCCCAAGTTGGCATGGGTTCAGTCAGTCCTCATTCCCTTCCAGTGTGGTTGCTATTCATTTGTTTTTCTGTTAGTTCCATTTGCCACTGGTTTGTCTCATTTTAGGTTCCCCACACATTGTGATCCATTTTAATATTCATTTAGTTCCTAATGCTTCAGAGATCTTTCTCAGTTGTTCCATACTGCTGTAAACTACTTTATTTTGTAGGTATACCCTGTTCATTCAATTGCTGCCCTGACGGTGGACCTTAGGATTGTTGTGAGTGTTCTGTGGTTACAGACTGTTAAATGGTTCTTCTAGTGCACATTTATTTTTATGATTTAGATAACAAAACATTTGTATCATTTTACATATGTTTCTATCAGCTTCTGTTCAATTGTTTAAAAAAACCAACTTCTGTGTATCACAGTCCCAGTCAGTATGACAATATGATGGTTCTTCTCCTGATACTATTTTCTCAGAACACAGCAGTCACTTCAATTCTTATCTAACACTTACTGGCAAATTTCCAGTGCTGTAAGTACTGAAATTCTGGTATTATTATATTCTCATGCATTTTATCCCACATTTTCACTTCCACTCCTTTTCCACCCTTTGCTCCTTAACATCTGAAATTCTGCAGTGTGACCAAATAAGAAGGTACTTTTTAAATTCCATTTTTCGGAAATGCCATGTGATGTAAGAAGCAGTAAGTCTGATGGTACTGTGCATGTTAGCTCAGCTGAGCTGCACTGTAACTGGATTGGTTTAAGGGGACATGAGCCTAAACGAAGTAATCCTGGCTGCTGGAGGAATTGGGGTCACAATATACCACTATTACACTTGGCATTTCCATTTGTTAAATATACATGTTGGCTGAATCCTTCTGCCCACCTGGCTAATAGTGGTTCCCTAAAAACTTTAAAGGCTGAAGCAAAGCCCAGGAAGCAGAACTTGGTTGGTCTTAATTATCCTGAGCCCACAGCACAGTGAGGCTGGCGGCCCTTAAAAGCCCACCAATCTACTGCAGCTTATTTCTTCTTCCTTTTCCCCTACTACTGGGCTCCTGGGCCTATTTTTCTTTCCACCTACTTGGAAGGCACCACAGAAAAGAGGAAGCTAGTATTTAAATGATAAAAAGTATTGGCAATGGGACTAGAATTGAATCTTACAGAATTTGAGAAAATAGGTTGTCTTGGTTTTCTAGCGCTGCTGTAACAATTTGCCACAGATGACGTGGCTTATTACTGTTCTGTAGGTTAGTAGTCAGACTCAGGTCTCAGCTGGGGAAAGGCAGGGTGTTAGAGGGTTGCCTGTCTTCCTGGAAGCTTTTGGGAGACTGTTCCTTACTTACCTTTTCATCTCTGGACAGCCACGCCACCTCTGACTCGTGGCCCCCTCCATCCCTCAGAGGTGCAGCCCTGCATTGCTTTGACCCCTCGCCTTCCTCCACCTTGCTCTTCCTCTCTGAGAGTGATTACTGCAGTGAGCCTGCCCAGAGGCTGGGGGAGGTTAGCTCTGTTGTAGGGCTAGCTGACTGGCAACCATAATTTCATCTGCAACCCTGGCTCCTCCTTTACATGTAAACCTAATATATTCATAGGTTTTAATTATTCATACCTAATGATTCCAGGGATTATCTCACTTATTAGGAAAATTATTTCATTTTTCTGCAACTTTTTTTTTTTTTTTGGTACCTGGGATCGAACTCACGACCTTGTGCTTGCAAGGCAGGCACTTATGCCACTGAGCTAAATCCTCGGCTCTGCAACTCTTTTGAGGAATCTCCACACTGATTTCCACAGCGGTTGCACCAGTCTGTACTCCCACCAACAGGAGAAGGCTTCCTTTCTCCCCACAGCCCTGCTAGCATTTGTTATTAGTTGGTTTCTTGATAGCACTCATTGTTTCTGGAGTGAGATGGAATCTCAGTGTTATTTATTTATTTAAATCTTTCTGTGACAGAGTCTTGCTATGCAGTCCAGGCTGGCCATGGGCTCACTTTGTAGCCCAGCCTGGTCTCAGACTTGCAAGATCCTCATGCCTCAGCCTCCTGCGTGCTGGGATTACTGGAGTGAGCCATCACGCCTGGCTTCTCAGTGTTGTTTTAATTATACCTCTCAGATGACCAGTGATGTTGAACATTTTTTCTTACATTTATTTTCCATTTGTACTTTTTTATCTGAGAAGTGTCTGTTCATGTCAAATGGATTTATGGTTTTTAAGAATTGGAGCAGGATCTGATTTTTTTGAGTTCTGTACATATTCTAAATATTAGTCCTTTATCTGTGAAACAGCTGGCAAAAATTTTTGCCCACTCTGTGGGTTATCTTGGTTATTCCTGTCTCTTCAATACTTCCAGCTATTCTGTCTTCCAGCAGATTTAATGTTTCTGTTATAATATTTAAATCTTTGATCTGTTTTGATTTTTGTTTAGTGTATGGTGAAAGATACTGGTCTTTGGCCTATGGAAAGCCAGTTTTGTAGCACCACTTATTAAAGAGGCTGTCTTTTTTTCTGGTGCAGGTATTGGGCTCCTTTGGCAAAGATAAGGTGGCTGACTGTGGAGTTGTTTCTGTATCTTATGTTCTGTTCCATGATGCTCAGGTCTGTTTTTTATCAGTGGTATGCTGTTTTTATCACTGTAGCTTTGTAGTATAATTTCAAGTCAGGGATTGTGATGCCCTCTGCCTTGCCTTTGATGCCCAGAATTGCTTCTGCTATTCTAAGTCTTTTCTGGTTCCAAATGAATTTTAGGATTGTTTTAATTCTGTGAGATACTGTCTTTTTATTTTGATCAAGATTGTATTAAATCTCTATAACAAATTTTGGGAGTCATTTTCACTATTTAGATTCTTCCTACCCAAGAACAAGGGATATTGTTCCATTTTCTGATATTCTCTCCTTTTTCAGAGTATTATGGTTTTCAATGTAAAGGTCTTTTAGTAACCTTTATTAGATTCTTAAATATTTCATTTTTTGGTTGCTGTTATAAAAGGTGTAGTTCCCTAATTTCTCTCTCAGTGAATTTGTTATTTGTATACAGGAATGCTATTGATTTTTGAGTGTTGATTTTGCATCCAACTGTGCTACTGAATTTGGTTATTAAAACTACGAGTCTCGGTGGAATTTTGCCATCTTCTATGTAGAGTATCATATCATCTGCAGATAATGATAATTTAACTTCTTCCTTAATCCTTTTATTTCTTTCTCTTGTCTAATTGCTCTGGCTAATGTTTCTAGAACTATACTGAATAAGAGTGTGGTGATAGTGAATATCCTTGTTTTATTCCTGATTTTAGAATGAAAGCTTTCAGTTTTTGTCCTTGTTTTGTCATAGATGGTTTTCATCAGGCTGAGATAAAGACCATCTATTCCAGTTTCCTGTAGAGTTTTTCTCAAGAATGAGTGTTGGACTTTGGCACATGCTTTTTCTGCATCTGTTGAGATGATCATGTGATTTTTGTCTGTTTCTCTGTTAATATGGTGTCTTACTTTTCTCATTAGTGAGACAAAATACCCAGCCCCCACAAGTTAAAGACGAAAAGGTTTTTAGCTCACGGACTATAGTGATTTCAGTTCATAATCAGCTGGCTCCAAGGCAGGGTGGCACATGGCAGAGGGCTAACCATTCATGGTGGTGGAAGACAGCAGAAGCCATAAGAGACAAGACCCTTTCTGTCCCTTATATTGTATGCAGGCTACCTGCACTAGGCTAGGGGTAGCACTCACACCCATAATCCCAGCATTGAACCATGAATCAGTCACAAACTCTAGATTCAGCTTCCTCCAAAGAAAACTTGCCTCCCAATTCTGTGTGAGGCTCTGATGGGAATCTAGATACCAGCCACAACATATGGTGTATTGCGTTTATTGATTTGTGTATGTTAAACCATCCCTGCATCCCTAGGGTGAGTCCTACTTGGTTGTGGTGTATAATCTTCTTGGTGATTTGCTGCATCATGTTTGCCCGTATCTCACTGAGGATTTTTACATCTGTGTTCATTAGGAAAATTGGCCTGTAGATCTTCTTTTAGGTAGGATCCTTCTCTGGTTTTGGTTATTAGAGTAATGCTTGCCTCCAAGAATGAGTTTGGGAGTATTGCTTACCTTTTAGTTTCATTAAAGAGTTTGAGAAATAGCAGCATTAGGTCTTTAAATTTCTTGTAGAATTCAGCGGTGAATCTGTTAGGGCCTGGACTTTTCTTTGTTGGTGGGTTTTTAATTACATCCTCAACTTCATTGATGGATATTGGTTTATTTAGAATTTTTGTATCTTCTAGATTCAGTTTTTATAAGTCATATGTATCTAGGAATCTTCTTCTGTGTTTTCCATCTTATTAGAGTGCAGGTTCTCAAAGTAGCTATTGATTATCTTCTGCATTTCTGCAGAATCTGTTGTGATTTCACCCTTTTCATTCCAAATTGCACGGATTTGAATATTTTCTTTCCTTTTTTGGATAAGGAGTTTGTTAATTTTATTTAATCTTCAAAGGACCAAAGGACTGGGGATTTGGCTCAGTGGCACAGTGCCTACCTGGCAAGTGTGAGGTCCTGAGTTTGATTCCTGGTGACAAAAAGTCGGGACAGCTCTGATACACTGATTCTTTGCATTGTTTTAGGTAATTTGCAGGGTGTTGCTGGATTGGAATTTGTCTGGTGTTTCTCTTATGGTTGCCATGGGGTTATGTGGTTTTGGAAGCAGTGCTGCAGAGATTAAGTGCCATTTTAAGGGCACAGGTTTTCAGTTTGACTTATCCTTGCTTGACCACCCACCCTAGCGTAGTGCTTCTCAGGTTTCTCCACAGTAAAATTACTCTGTTCTTTTTTCTCTTTTTCAGCCTTGTCCTCTAGGAGACAGGGACTATGTATACCTAGCCTTAAGGAGGCTAGTTACATCTTCCATCTCCTTAAGCGCAGAGACTGTAATAAATTATTTGGGTTTCTGCTGTACTGCAAGGGATTTATTTCTTCTCTTTAATTTTAGTTCTTTCTATCACTGTGACTTCACAGATGTTTATTTTATACCTTTATTTATAATTTATGCCTCCACTGGGTTTTACTTTAGTTTTTGAGATCTTTTTTACTTTCTGGCACTACAGAATGCTCCAGGCTCATCTTGTATATTTTCTTAACTCACTGCTAGAGTCTACTGCTTGTCTAAGCAGCTCTGGCTTTTTGTTGAAGAATGTTATGAAAAGGTAACATCTCCATGGTAGGTGTGTTACTAGGCTCTCTCAGCTGAGGGGAGGAGGGCTGTAGCCCCCTGAGTGTGTAAACCTATGTAGAACTGTGTACTTGCTAAGCTAACCGTGAGTTCATGAGCTGCTGTCACAGTTGTAATCCGTGACTGTGTCATGCTTGTCTTCCTTCCTTATCAGCTAGCTCCCACTCTAATGGTGAGAGATCTGCTGCTTATTAATGGCCATCCATTTACTGACCAGATACCAGTTTCTGTGTATGGTAATTTTACTGTGGTCAACATGTACTCCCAGGAAACAGCCGTCAGCTGGGCCAAGTCCTGTGCACAGTTCATTACTTTTAGTCTTTCGAGCTCCCTTTATTTCAGAGCTGTCCTAGTTGCTGCCTTCTTTCCCTTAGCATCTTTGGTGAGGTAGATCCGTACATTTCAAATACATTGAGATTTTTGCCGCCTAAATGATTTTTAAAAACTCTTCATGCAGTGTATTCACCATTCCAGTATCATGAAGAGTAACTTTACTGTCCTAAAATGTCCTGTATATGTCATCTGTGTATCCTTTCCTCAGTGAGCGATCTGTGCACCATTTCTGTAGTTTTGCCTTTCCACAAATGTCTTATAATTGGAATCATATGTAGCTTTTTGAGACTGGCTTCTTGTCTTTAGAGTTATGTCTTTCGTGGCTTGAAAGCACATCTGTTTTTGTTGTGTGTGCGTGCCAGAGCGTTTCCCATTCAGCCCTAGTCAGCATCTGTTGTCTGCCCATTGTAAATAAAGCCCCCACAAACATTCACATGCTGATTGTCAGTGGCTCTGAAGTTTTGAAATCAAGTAAATCTGAAGGAATGTGATTGCTCGATGAGAGGAATAATATTTTATCAGATGTTTTACCAGAATTTTTTTTTTATTTTAAAGAGAAAAAAGAAAAAACAGATAAATGAAAAAGGAAACAAACCTAAAAAACAACAACAAAAGCAACACTATATAGGTTTTCAAAACAAGACGACTAGAATTTAACAGTGGTTGTGATACTGCACATTGTTATCCTCAAGGTAGTTGCTCAGGTTATCAGACACAGGAATAAAACAAAACAGCAAAATGGAACAAAAGATTGGATTTCAAAAAAAGACGGGAAAATTCCCCCCAGGGGTCACAGTGCACACTGCCGTCCTCCAAGTAGGTGCCCAGACACCCCCCCCCCCAGGCCTGCAGAGTCAGTCAAACAACACAGGCATCAAGCTGTTCCCTTCACCTCGGTTGCTGTCATCTCACCCTGAGTCCTCTGAATCAGCCAGCTGCTTATGGGGCTGGGGAGGGTGGGGGTGACGCTTTTCTGATCTCCTAGCCCACCCATCACACATAGGCTGGCTCACGGGAAGGCCTGCTTTGTCTTCTGGCCTAGTCTCCTCCCAATCCGCATGGCGGAACCTGGCTCATGAGAGGGTGTGGTTTTCCTTTTTACCAGGCCTGCTTTTTCTTTTCCTTATTTTAAAAGTATGATTTCATAGAGCTGAAAAGTTAATCGAGTTGTACGTAGTAATTTTCTTATGCTATTGGTGTTGAATTTAAAAAAGATGTCATAACCCGAGATGCTGAAGCTTCTTCCTGTTTTACTTTAGATGTTTTATAGTATTGTGTTGTACATTTTGGTCTGACCCACTTCAGTTAGTTTTTATGTAATGCCTGTGTTTGTGTTAAGTGATTTGCGTATGTTTTTTGTCAGATCTAACCCTGTTTGTTGCAGACTGTCCCTTTTGCAGTGAATCGTCTGTATTCGTTTGTCAGAAACCAGTTGAGTAGATTTACGTGGGTGTATCTTGAGCTCTGTCTTCTCTTCTGCTGATCTGTGTGCCTATTCTTTGGTCAATAACATGCTGCCTTAATTACTGCCTTGTTTTGTCTTATGATACATCTTGTGTTGTTTGTAAAGAATTCAGCTGGCCTTTTCCCGGGTCATGTGTGGGAACCTCTGTGTCTTTGGAATTTCTGGAGCGATAGGGCTCTTTGTTTATGGTGGACTCTGCTAGTTTCTGCTAATTGGAGGACTTAGGATGGGGATATGGGTGCAGAAAGGTCAGATATATGACGAGAGAGTTGAAGTTGGAGCCTAGGGAAGTTTTCTGACCTTTGGGTGGGGAAGGAAACAGTGCTGGAGATTGAGTTGAGTCATGTGGACGGTAATTCACCCATGCCCATGTAAGGAAACTCCAGCAGGAAGGAACTCTGGACGCTGGGTCCTGGGTGGCATCCCTGGCTGACAACACTGTGTGTGTTGTCACTGTGCCACCCTGATTCCATGAGGAGAGGACATGGAAGTGTTGCGTTTGGGATCATTTTAGACCTTGCTTTGTGTGTGGCTTCTTTCAGCTGGTTATGATTCATAGTCTTGTTACAATAGAACTGTGAGGTATGATTGAAAAATATGGTGAATGTTAAAACAGTTTTTAAAAATGTATTATAATAAAAGACACATTGACATTAATTCCTCCTCAGAATGTTCCCTCTTGCTTTGAAAATACATATCCCATCACTCTTGCCACCTTTTTTTTTATCTTTTTTGAGACAGGATGTCACTGTGCAGTTCAGGCTGGCCTTGAGCTCACTTCATAGTCCGGGCTGGCCTGGAACTCACAAGGATCCTCCTGACTCAGCCTCCCAAAGAGTGCTGGGATCACAGGTGTGCGCTACCACGCTCAGCTTACTTGTGCTACTTTTTGAAGAGTTCTGGAAATTCTTTTTTTGTGTCTTTAGTTGTTCCATCGTGGCTGCCTTGATGTCCTGAATCAGTTCAAAACGGTTACTTTTCATGGTCATTTTGGCTCTGCGGAAGAGCACTGGTCAGATGGTGCCAGGTGTGATGAATTAAGGTGGTGGCCCGCTGCGCCTTTCTGTTAGGTGGTCCTTGACAGCAGCATTTGTTGTCTTTTTACCACACCCTGTGAGGACGTGACAGCGAACTTCCTAGAATGGCTTTAGAAAGTGGTATAAAGAATGGAATCAGTGTGTCTGACGCGAGGGGATGTGTTCTGCGGGGGATTCACAATGATGTGTCCTTTACTGTGCATGGTTTTTCTTGTATGAGAAACCCAAAGTAAATAAAGAGAAAAATAAAATATAGGAAGTAGGGGAGATACACCTTTCTCAGAGGAGAAAGGGACCAAGAGATGGTGGGAGGGAGAAGGGGGAAGGGGGATGGAAAAGGAATTGGGGTGTGGTGTGCACGTGTGCCAGCTCCACACAAGGACTGTGAACATTCTGCACTGCAAATGTGACCTACAGGAAGAGGATCAAGAGTTGGAGGGAAGAAGGAAGGAGAGAAGGGGAAGGAGAAGGAAGAAAAAGAACGAGGGTATATCATGTGCATGTACCAGTTCCCCCAAGAAATGTAGGCATGTACTAAGAAGAATTTTGTACTTACACATTAACTGTGTATTTTGATCTCAATTACTAATCCATTGCTTTCCGAGTTCTGCGAGTTACTCTAAGAAATTATCAAGTCGGAGGGTGTGGAGTGGTAATCCCTTCTAGGGATGAGTGCAGCTGAGAGCCTCCTTCCTCTCGCAAAGGTTTTAGTTCACAAAAACCACCCCCAGCGTTACCATCCTTCGTTTTAAAAGAACTGGAAGCAACACATGTGCCACCTGTAGGGAGCCACTAAGCAGCCTGTCGGTCTGCAGGTGGTGTCTGAAGTCACTCTCACTTTGGAAGACTCTGTCTGGCCTTGTGAACTTCTGCCTCTCAGTTGTGTCAGAAGTTGTTGTTGGTGTCAGAAAAAGCAGAATTTGTTAGATTGACCTCGACTCACTGGAAACAAGTTTTTGGGAAGTCACCGGATGAAAGGATGGGAGATGAGCCTCTGCTTGCCGGGTGCCTTCTGAGTCACTGTGTTATGCAGCCGTGGCTGTGTTGTGATCTGTTACTATAGGTGCAAGTGGCAGGCTGGAATTCTTTAGTGAATTTAAAAGGGTGGTAGACTTAAGTGTCCAAGTTTGGATACAACAGGAAGTGCAGAACAATAAATAAGTGAAGTGTGTAACCCTGAATTATTGCTGTAATAAATGACAGTCACGGAGAGGGCTGAGGCTAGCTGTGATGCCCGAGCACACATAGCTTGCAGTTGGTCTGAGCCGTGATCACGGCCCCAGAGCTTCCCCGGAAGGGAACGCTGTTCCAGGACAGTGGGCAGTGCTGTTACAGCCTCCGCTTTTGGGGAGGGAGTCCTGCCAGGCAGAGAGCAGACCACAAAGCTACTGCAGTAGGGGCAGATTGGAGGCGTTGTCTTACTGTGTGGCTCTGTCTTGTCAGCATCCTGAAAAGCCTTTACCAGAATGGGTTGTAAGTGCCTAAGGGCGTATTTTGGGGTTGAATGCTGTCTAGTGGAAGAAAACCTTTGGGTTGGCACAGGACCCAAGCAGTGCAGAGTTCACTTCATGACAGTCATAGGCAGCTCTACGAGATCCAGGAATAGCCTGTCCTTCTGAAGTAGCAGGGAAACTGGGGACAGTTGCTAGAAAGCAGCTGGTGGGAGACAGGAGGACTCGTTTGCCTCCCACAAATACCAAGTGGGAGACCCTCGAGGTGAGCGGTCTCCCATGTGCAGGTCATGCTGTGTTGGCTTTCCGGGGTGGTGTTTGTCTGCCTAACATGCCCAGCCGGCTCTCGGGAAGTGCTGTACTTGAGGAGGTCAGTGAGGGCTACGGAGGTTAGAAGGGAGAGGCGCACGCGGGAGCCGAGGCCCTTCCTGCCACAGGAGCTGGTGGTGCTTAGGGAAGAAACGACTATCGGGCACTGATGGCGGAAACACCACCGTAATGGGACACCTCTGAAAACGGGGATAGCTGTGCGGGTCTGTCCTGGTCCTCAGATATTGTAGGTCCTAAACAAGTTCACTGACTTTATCTCTGCTTTGAAATGCATAAAAAGCTGGAGGGAAAAGACGAAAATGAGAAACCCGACCTGGAACTAACCTGGGAGGATGAGTACACGAGTCAGATTGGAGACTGACAGAAAGGCCAGAGTTCTGTGGCTCCTACCCCACCCTTGGGACCTGAGGCCTTCGGTGCGTGAGCGGTGCTGTGGTCCACGCGGGGTGTGGAAGAGATGTTTCCGAGGCACCTGGACGCAGGAACCCGTGTGCTTTGGTATCGGGCCTGTCGGTGAAGTCCTAACTGACCTGCGTCCAGACTGAGAATACAGAAATGCACAGGCTGATGGCGTAAGGTGAAAAAGGTGGGGTGGAAATTGAAATGTTCAAAAGGTTTTATGTGAAAGGTTATTTTTCTGCACCTGGATGTCTTACAGAAATAGATAATCATATCTGACTGGGCAGTACTTTACACACCTGTCTGTTACAGCAAAACCCAGACCTGTGAGTGAGTTGGGAGTGGGGACTGCTGTTAGGAATGTAAAGTTTGGGCAGTAACTAGAATTCTAACATTTTCATCAAAAATATAATCACTGAAAACATCTTGAAGGTATTCTTTGTTTATCCCCTGCTTCAAGTTCTTTCTCTCCGTGGTTGTGTCATCAATTTGACCGAAACCGTGTGTCTTCCTTTGCTGCTCACTTTCATTGAAGCATCATTGTGATAGAGGACTGGAAGCAAGCCTGCCGTCAGGTAACGGGCGTGTTACACAGGGTGGCGTATTACTTAGACTCAGCAGAGCCAGAGGGGTGCGTGTGCTTTGTTAAGTTTCATAAGTTTAATACTCCCATTTCAAAAAATATAAACTATGAGTATAGTAACTTTCTCAAAGCTTCTAGGCATATGCTGTTTGCTTTGATATTATAAATAATTCAATGAATAGCCTTTTATGTATTTTGGGCATAGATATGTATTTAATCAAAGGATATGCACAAGTAATTTTGTAAGTTACTTAGTAACTTTTTCACAAGTTTTTTTCAGTATTAAATGATATTTAATTGTGTTTTTTTTAGGGGAAGTTGAGGTATAGTTTCACTGTATAGTTTAGGCTGGTCTTGAACTCACTGTGTAGCTAGGATAGCCTGGAACATGTGGTGATCCTCCTGTCTGAGCCTCATGAGTGCTGGGAGTGTGGGTGTGTGCAACCATACCTGGCTTTTATTGTGGTTTTGATTTGCATATTCTAAATGAATAATGACATCAAGCATTTTTTCACGTGCTCATTGGTTATTGATACATCTTCTTTTAAGATATGCTTAAGTATTTTGTCCATTTTAAATAATGTTTGTATTTAATTTTGTTGTTAATGCTTATATCTTCATTATTGAATTATGAAAGCTTTTATAATCTGTGGATACTGGACTCATCAAATGTGTGATTTGCAAATGTATTCTGTTAGTGGGTTATCTTTTCTTTCCTTAATGTCAAGAAAGTACACAAGTTTTAAATTTTTTTGAAGTCTAGTTTACCTGTTATTTCTTTCATTGTTCATGCTCTGATGTCATATGTAAAAATTCATTATCAAATGTGAGGTCACAAAGGTTTATTACCCTTGTGTTTTTTCTGGGAGTGTTCTGATTTTAGCTTTTACAGTAAGTCATTGAGCCATTCTGTATTTTAGAATATAGTGAGAGAATTATCTGAGTTCATTTTTTTGCCATTGGTTAGCAGCATTTTCTTTCTAAATACCCAAAGTAGTATCAAAGATCAATTAATTGGGTTAAAAAGACCAGCATTTATAAAAGGGAGGCTCTTAAATAGAAGGACACATATAAATTGAGATACACCATGATGTATAACAAAACTCACACTTGGGTGACTTCTGGAAAAATCCTCACCAGCACTTCTGTAAAGGCTGTTTAGGTCTGTGACCCATGGGGCTCTCACTGTGCACTTCCAGACCACTGCACTGTGGGGCCCTCGTGTGTCTTTAGATCTGTTCATTTCTTTATTTTGTGCTTTTGTCGTATTTTATTTTGATGTATATGTTTTATAGTTCATTGGGTTAAAACAAAAATTACTCAAATAAATAATACAGTTAGGTTAAAATTAAACAGAAAAGAAGATCAGTCTTACAAACTCTAATCAAAAGAAAATTTGAGTGTGTCTATATTGTGTTTTTAAAAAAGTTCGTAGAGCAAAGAAATTCCCAGGGATGAATTGCATATTGATAAATGTCAGTTTGCCAAAAAGGCACAACAGTTATAAATGTGTATCATTTAAAAAGCAAGCTTTATGCAGACAGAGCAAAACCGAATGGAAAATAGTGTTACTGAAGGGGAAAGCATTCAGCTCCATAATGATAGTTGAAGAGTGCTACATTTGTTTTTCAGTAATTCATAGAATTAATAGACAGTGAGCAAGGGTAGAAAAAAAATCATCATTTAAAAAATCAACATGCATCGAGTACTCTACCTAATAGTAACATACCTAATCATCTTTTCAAGCATACATTTAGCTGGGCGTGATGACACATGCCTGTAATTGCAGCCCTCAGGAGGCTGAGGCAGGAGGGTCACTGTTAGTTTGAGGCCAGCCTGGACTACATTGTAGGATCCTGTCTCTTGAAAACACACACACACACACACACACACACACACACACACACACACACACACACACAGTTAACATTTACCAAGAAAGGCGTATATCCCTAGAACATGAGCTGCAACAAATTCTAGGGAGTGGCAAGAACATCAAGTAATACATGTGACCATAATGGAATTAAAGTGGAAATAATAGGGAAATGATAATAGAGAAAATCTCTAAAATGATCAAAGAGGAATTCTCAAAGGTAATTAGGAAATATTTTGAACTGAATGAAACTGAAAATATACTGCATCAAATTTGTTGTATGTAACTAAAGCAGTGTTTGAGGTGAAATTTATAGTGTTGATTACATTAAGAAGAAAGAAAGGTCCCAAACCAATTATCAGAGCTTTCTCATCTTGAGAAACTCGGCTGGTGGTGTGGGAGTATCAAGTCCAAGTCAGACTGAAGAAAGGAAATAATAAGGAACATAGGAGAATCAGGGGTTTAGAATCCCAAAAGTAACTGAGAAAAAGCGGTGAAACTCTAGAATGCTTGGAAAAGGTCAGTAGAATTGATGAGTCTGTGGCAAGAGTGACAAAAGCGGAAGGGATCACAGATTATAAGGTCGAGATTGTAAGATTAAGAGGAGTATTTTTATAAATTCCTCCTTGCTCCACTTGGTTTTAATGGTGAAATTTATCAGATAATTAATGAAGAAGTGGTACTAATTTACCAGTCTCTTACAAAAAGTAGAAAGGAAAGTCTCAATTTTACAAAGCCAGTTTTAACCTGATGCCAAAGCCAGTGAAGCCTAAGGAAACTACAGATCATTGCCCCTCGTTAACACAGACCTGACCGTCTAAAGCAGTGTTTGCAAATCGAAACCCATCATATATAAAAGAAAACACAGCAAAACAGTGTTTGCGTGTGAGTTTACCCTAGGAATTAATGTAAGTCTGGTTTAGTATTTAAAAGGAAACCAGTGTAATCTGCCACCTTAACGGTTTTACAGGAAAATGCATCTTGTGTGTAGGTGAAGAGCAAAGGCCTTTAGCGGATTATCACATCTGTTCATGACTTGGTGAACCAGCAGTGGAGGAGAACGTTCTTGAAAACCAACTACAAAAAATTGTGTAGCTATCGTTATCCTTAGTAAGAAAGATTAGATGGCTTTTTCCTAAATTTGGGAGCTGCGAAGATGTCTACCTTTTCTACTCGTAATCAGTGTACAGTGCGCATTGCTTGATGATGGGGGCGTGTCCTGCGAAGTTCTTCCAGGAGAGATTTCTTTGTGCACGTCAACTAGAACACTCACCCCCACTAGGCAGTCTCATCTGTGGCACTACCATTGCGCGTGTGTTTGTCTGGACCACAGTGGCTCACGCAGCACATGCTGGGGACAGGAAGATTGGCCACCGCAGCAAGGCAAGGGGAAGGGAAGGCGTCTTTATTTTAAGATGATGTTGTGGTCTAACCTAGTAAATCCCATGCTCTCTGCAAAATGTTTCTGTAACTCATAGGCGAGTTTAGCATTTTTTTTGAGTGATATTTCAGTTTTGGAGAGTATTTGTGTTGGCTTTCCCATCACTGACATGAGTTCAGCAGCTTTGCAAAGTACAGAGTGAATACGTAATGTTATTATTTTGAGATGTAATCCATGTATTCTAACAAAACTTGTACAGGATATAATGACAAGTCTAAGGAGCTGATAAAAAATGAAATACCTAAATAAAATAAGCAGACTTAACTACTTAGTATTCATGAATTGAAAGACTGAATGTAGCAATGATGTTAGTCTACTCCAAAGTGATTTATACATTTAATGCAGTGTCAACTGCCTGATTTTAAAATTGCAACAATTTGAACACTATAGTATTGGCAAAGGCATGGTCATGCAATAATCATTAGAAAATAATAGATATTCCAGAACAGAAACAGACCCAGAAAAGGACAGGCTGCTGGTCTCCGACAGAGGTACAAAAGTAGTTCCACGGAGAAAGATTTCAGTAAACACTATTGGAACTATTACAAATTTAAAAACCAACAAGAAGAGTATTAATTAAAGTTTAGTTCCTGTCATGTACACAGTTTATCCCAAATTAGGCTTAAGATGTAGAGTATAAAACTATAAAACTTTTAGAAAGAAACACATAATGAAATCATTGTGACCTGGAGATGAGGTGAAGCCATTAAATATTAGGCTAAAAGCACGGCTTATAGAAAGATGACTGAATTTTACTAAATTAAAAACCTTTACTGCATCAAAAACACTGTTAAAGAAAAAATAAAAAGTCAAACTACAGATTGGGAGAAAATACTTGTGAGTTGTTATTCCTGTCAAAAGACTTACTTGGAATATATAAAGAGCTCTTAAAAGTCAACACCAGGCAAGCAGACAACCCAGTCAAAAAGTACACGATCTGAACAGACGCTTCACCCGAGAAGATAGCAGGGTGGCAGATAAGCACGTGATGGTGTGTTCAGACAAGGGCAGCAAATTTGAACCGTGCTGAGAAACACCTTTTAACACAGGAAAAGTAAAGATTAAGTCCAGGCACTGGTGGCGGTGTTGAGCAACCACGAGTCTCACTGCTCTTTGCTGAGCAGAAGGTTAAAGTAACCCTGGGAAATGGCCTAGAAGTTTCTTAAACATGTAACTGCTCTATTGTTTATAGATGCCAGTCCTGTGTACTTACCCTAAGAAATGAGAGCTTGTGTTCATACAGAAGCTTGTACCTGAATGTTTTTAGTATTTGCATTTACAGTAGCTAAGAGCTAGAAAGAAAGTGAGTAGATGGGCACAACTGGTATGTGCACGAAGTTTATAATTGATGCACCACACAAGTTCGATGACTGAAGGGCATTACACTGAGTGAAAGAAGCCACCGAACAGGTTGCATACAGTATGATTCCATTTATGTGACATTCTTGCAAGGCAAAGCTGGTACTGGTGATTTTGATCAGTAAAAGATTAGTGTTTGACAGAAGTTATGGGTAAAAGGAAGATGTAACTATACCTGGATAAGGTGAGGGACCTTTGGGTGAAGAGATGTTCTGAATGCCAGTTGTGTCAGTATTTACACAAACTTGGGTGTGCTTCAAAATTCATGACGGTACCTACCAAAAATTAACTTCAAAGTTCATTAACCTCAAAGTTCACAAACTAACTTCAAAGTTCATAAACTGTACCTACCAAAAATTAACTCTACAGTATGATAATTAAGACGAACTCTCATAGTGATATCATTTGTCAAGGAAATCTAGGCGTTCTGGACTGTATCATGAAGAAAACATGCATAAAGCAGTGAACCACTGTCTCACAGTTCCCTCTGTTTGGATGAAAACCATGTTCAGAGACCAGGAAAGATTTGTGGTAACTCTGCTAAGACCTCTCAGAGTGGAAATTCCAGTTACAGGAAGCCTGTGGAGGACAGAGTACATACGTGGTTTCCGTGGTCATCTTGCTGTCAGCTGACGATGGCTGGTCTACAGCTGAAGCAGGTGGATGTGGATGTGGGTGCTCGCAGGTGTAGGAGTGCCAGCCGGAAGGGGAGGCTGCCACTGCAGACACGGGACAGAAACTCCCGTATGAGCCACTAGATGTGACCTCCTCCCTTCCTGGGTGACGCCCCCCCCCCCCCCCCGGCAGGTGAAGAAACGCTTACTCTGAGGCTTCCCTCCTGTGTCTCTGATGTTGCTCTGGGACAGTTGCTCAGATCTTCCATCCGTCATCTGTCTGTTGCTGACTCCCATGTCTCAGGTCTTACTTAGCTCCACGCTTATATGCTCAGCAGTCCACTGCCCGTGCCTTCCTAGAACACCCATAACACTTGAGAACCAGTAGGTTCTAAAATCGTATACTAGTTCTTTTTTCCCTACCAGATCTGACTTGCATTTTATTGGTAGTTGTTCTTTTATTTTGTTTGATTTTTTCCAACTTTATTGAGGTTGGTGTTCGTTTTTTATGCTTTATTTCTGTCAAGGCATAATAGGCATAATATATCTTTTTCTCTTTCAGAAAGTAAGGAGCCATCTATGGCTCCGGGCTTATTTTTGAGTTTTCTTTGGTCCTGTGGATTCTCACTCTTCAGCGTATTCCAGAAGTGCTTGCTCTTCATTCTCATTGATCACACAACACACATTGATCAGGCCACCACCATGTGTCACATGGAGACTGCAGGAGCCACAGAGAGGTTCATATGTCCTACTGAGGACAGAGGTAGGACAGAGGTTTATCTGTCCTACTTTTCTACAGTACAGCCAAAATATTTCTTCAAAGCAAACTTCAGTTGGTTGTAAAATTCTTCAGTCTTATTTACCTGGGTATATCTTATACTAGACAGATAGTACTATCTGTCTGTCTGTCTTTTTGTTTTTCTCAAATTATTGTCTTGTGATTACTGTGAAGAGAGGCAAGATCAGTTGTCTTCTTCCAAAATTGATTAGATGCGAGCCTCATGGATTTGTCACACAAGTCTCAAGAGTGTTGGAAGAGATCTGTCCCTCACACAGTGAGAATGTCTCAGGAGAGCAGGGAGCACCCTGGCGATGCACCGTGACTTGTGGGAGGAGCCGTGGTGGCTCTGGTTTTCACTGTGGTCAGGAGAGGCGCAAGGTGATGGCTCTCACTTGCAGCTGGATTTGTAAGATTTAAACTTTCTGTTGCCAGGGGAGGGAGACTTTAACATGAAGCTTTCTGTTAAATAAAACTAACAAAAGTCCTGTTTGTGTTACAGAAAGGTCAAAAGGACCATAAAGAGCACAAGCACATATTATATCACATAGTGGAAGGTTGTAGCAATCCACTGGTGTGTTACCTTCCAGATATTTAAGTGTAGTTTTTAGCATTAAAGATGTAGTCATGCTTTGCATTTGTAATGTGCTTCTCCTGTGCACACCTTCCTTTCCATGTGATGAGAGGAATTTCTGAAACATTCATAATGCTTTATTAATAAGCTAAATACTGATGCTTTCCCCTTTTTCATAATAGTTTTTTTTTCCTTTTCTCCTAGGTTTTCTTAGTAACTGTCATTGTTATTTTACCATTTTTAAATTCATTAGAAGAATCTCATTCTCACTTGTATTCATTAGAGATGTTTTTTAAAAACTTGCCTAAAAGTATAGAAAATGGCACACAAAGTGTAGAATTTTGTTGGTGCTGGAAGCGAGGCACCTTTCGGGCGGCTGCGACCGTGGTGCTGTGGCTTCATGGGTGGCTCAGTGGCTCCATTCTGGGCTCTAGGTCCCACAGCCTTTGATGCTCAGTCGTGGCCTTAGTTGTCACTTGTGGCTGGGCGTACCTAACGTCACTTTTCTTCACAATATTCAGATGTACAAATAGCCAAATGGATTTGTAGAGGATATGGGGTTTTTTTTTTTGGTTAAATTACATATGTCATAATGTTGATTCCAGAAATTGAGAAATCATAGGTACTTGATCCAAAAAAGGGGGAGAAAAAGCCCCTCCTAAGTCCAAATTAGAGTGAACATGTGTTTTGGAGTCCTCCTAACTTCTCTCTGTGCATATCATGAAGTGTTTTTCTCCCATAGCAGGGATACTTCTCTATATGTTATTTTAGACACCCACTTTTTTTTTCTTTAGTTAATGTCTAGTACTTTTCAGTGGAAGAAATGTTTTTCTTTTAAGGTGAAGTACAATTTGTATTCATACTAATGCTTCCCATTGAAATTCAGGAACACAGAGATTTTAAAATATTTGCTCTTAAATCTTTAATGCTTAATTGCTCACATCTTTATTTCCTTTTTCTAAGATAAGAGGTTTTTTTTAGAAACACCACTATAGTAACTCTTTCCGTCTGCATTTGTATATACAGAATCATTTAGGATAGAATTCTAGTGCTGTGACCTCTAATATAATTAATAAAAATAGTTGAGGACTTTCCTGGACTTACTTTATATTTTCTTTCTGAACATTATGCTATCATCTTGATAGATGGTTCATTTCTGTTTTTTACTTACAAGAGTTTATTGAAGTAATTTTTAACATTGAGAAACAAAGTTAACTGTTGTATAGCCATTTTATGTACTTATGGGGTTTAGTGTCCTATCTTAGTACACATGCACAGTGTTGACCGGAGTTGCCCTTCGGTGTTATAGAACAGTCGACGTTACTCTGCCGGTCCAGTTGTGCTGTTTTGTCAATCGTCCTTTCTCCATCTGCCCCTCTTTTTGCAACTCTGATAAAAACCAGTTACATTCTAATGATATCAGCATTTTTAGTGAAACATTATTTTTAAGATCCAAAGATTGGCTCAAACCCAGTATGTTTTATCCCCAGTTAAAACCTTGCTGTGTCTATACTTCTATTATCTAAGAGCCATAGAGTATTGCATTGTATGACTGTACCGTGTTTTCTGTTTGACCATTTTTCTACTTTTAGACATTTAGTCTGTTTTGGCTTTCTATTTTTCTGAACAGTGTGAACTATGCTGCAATGATACTTTTGTCGATTTCTAATGGATAAATTCTTAGGAAGGAGTACTTTGCCCATTTCAAAAAACGCTTTAGCTAACTTTTGATAACTGAATTGTAGGAAGGTTGCATTTAGTCTTATCTCCAGTATAGATGAGTACAGTGGTACCTCAGTTTACAAACTTAATTTATTTTATGATTTCAGGGAAGATGGCCTTGGTAGTATTGGTCAGCCTATGCGGAGTTTGTGAATAGAAGCAAAATTTTGCTGAACACTTTTGTTTGAGAACTGACTTGTTTGCAAACAGAAGTGTTCGTGAACTGAGGTATTATTGTACTACATTCTTCCTATTTATCACAATGTATCATTTTGTTAGCATTCTTTCCTTGTATTGGATTTGTTGGCTGTTTATTTTATACTTGTAAATTGTCCCACCTTTTGCAATTGTTTTATTTACCTTCATCTTTTTTGTTCACCTTTTTTCTTGTTTTTTAAGGAGCCCGTATATTAAGAATAATAGATATTTTCAGGATGCAAAGAGTTCAAGAAGTAACTCTTTCCTGGACCAACGTTGAATATTATCTAGAGAGTTTTAGAAAGATAATTTTAGGGCCGGGGATTTAGCTCAGTGGGTTAAGCGCCTGCCTGGCAAGCGTGAGGTCGTGAGTTCGATCCCCCGGTGCCAAAAAAAAAAAAAAAAAAAAAAGATAATTTTAATTCCAGTTGCTTTTAGTCTTCAGACAGCCCCAAACTAGAAATATCTTAATGGAATACTTGACGCGAAATAGTTCTAATTTCATGAATATTTTCTGTGATAAACTAGGTGTTCCCTATTTTACCATTTTTCATGACCATACTTTCATTTATAAAGCTATGTTTTTGTGATCATTTTACTTATATCTTTACCATATTGGAGTATTGGATCAGTTCCATATTGGAGTATCTGTACCATATTGGATCAGTTCTTAAACTGCGAAGATGCCCCAGTGGGTTATAGGTCAAATGGAATTCATTACCATAGAAATAATAAAGTGGTAACTCACACCTAAAGAATAAATTTGGGCTGATTCTTCACTCTTTTCAATTATTTATGCTATCAGGGAAGTTGCTGAAAGTGTGGACACAGAAGGTAGACCTGTGTTTGCATTCTATTTTGGTCAGGACTGTAGAATTTCTGTGCAGTAATTTGATTACAAATAATGCAAGGATCATGTTAGTCACTAATAGGGTTATTTTAAAGTTTAGATAAAGGAATTATTATTTATGAAATGCTTAGAACAGTATCTGCCACATTAGTGAGTACTCTGTATGTTGTTTTATAATGAAAATAAGGATCTATTGGGGCAGAATCCTAGGAAGTGGGAAGACCTGGAGAAAAGTGTTACAAGTAGTTCATTGTTAGCCAGCTTTCTGTCACTGAAGGAAAAAAAGACCCAAGACAATCACCTTACCAAGAGAAAGGGTTTCTCTTTGGAGGTTCCGGTCCATAATCGTTTGGTCTCTTGGCGTTGGGGCTGTGGCACAGTAGCACGTCGTGGTGGGCACACACGGGACAGCAGAACCACTCACTGCATGGCCAGGAAGCAGAGGGGAGGCAGAGCCCAGGGTCCTTGCCCGCCACGGGGACCGAGCTTCCTTCCGCCTCCCAGGAGTGCCACCCTGCAACAGAGCCTTTGAGCCTGTGGATGCAGCGTCAGAATCTCAGCTGTAGCTGAACTGAGTATTTTTAATTTTAAAAATCTTGTTTTATTCTTAATGCAAACATTGAATCAATGCAGGTTATCATTTTGATGCTGTTTTCAAAACTAGTAGTTAAATGCGATCCTTGAACCCAGCTTTAGTGTTTTTTACCGCTTTTGTTTACAGGATATTCTGAATAATCTTGAATCATGTGACCTCGAGGATGATGATCTTATGCTTGATGTGGATCTCCCTGAGGACGCACCTCTTGACAATGGTAAGTGGGAACAGTACTGAGCCTCCGGAGGTGTGGACGGTACCTGAGCCATTTCCTGGAGCCAGCTGGGTATTTGTTCCTCATAGACGTCTTCATCTCAGTGGAGCCTCCAGACTGAGAATCAGTCTTCAGTAATATAAAATAGCTTCGTTTGCAAATCAGCTGTTGTAAAACCTGACTTTGTAGGTCATAGATATTACTCTGTGTGGTCCTGTAACATTGTTTACTTACATCGTGAAGTGGTAGGTGGGATTTGTCTACGTTTTTCCATAATTCTGTGTGATGTGATAATGTTGTATTGCTATTCTATGAAGTAAATGATAGATGAGATGTGTCTTTTTTTTTCCCTGTGTACATACCAGCTTCATTTTGTTTCATTTTAATTCTTAGGAGAATGCAAGTAGAGAAACATGTTTGGTAAATATTTTCAGAAGATCAATTCAGGGAAAGTGGTGACCCTCTAAATGAAGCCTTCTGCCCTATTTACTCCCACTTCCAGTCTGTTCCTCTCTGGATCTTGGTACCTACTTGGGTGGGCTTTAAACGATCCATAGGTATGAGGGCCCTTGGGTTTTCCTGTCCCTAGTGATGTAGCATTTGCTACATCTGTGCTAAGGTCTGGTGTAGGGCCAGAGGTGGCAGGACCATGCATGCCTTTGTGATGAGAGTTGAAATGGGGATTCTTCTGGAGGAGAATGGGTCTGGAAATCTGAGGAGCTTTTGCCTGGTTTTGTAGGCTTCTCCAGGATAAAATGGGTGAGTAGAGTAACATCTGTGATGTTAGAAAAATGCAAAGGTTTTTCAGAGAGGTGTGCCAGTGTTTCTTTGGGGTATTCCTTCACCAACAGCTCCTATTTATTGTATTGTTTGGGCTTTTATTTTTCCCTGGTATGCCATAATTAATCTCAAAAATAAATACACATTTGTTTTCCTCATTTATGGATCTTGTGGGACAGGGTTCAGAACGCTCCATGCTGTTTCATTTTTAGAGCAGGAATGCTTGGAGCCGATGGTTCTCAAGGCAGTAGCAGGAGAACAGAAAAACAAGCAGACCATGTACACACCGTGTCTCCTCCTTGGCTTAGATCCACCACATGGTTGTGTCTGCCCTGTTTGGTCGGTCAAAGTTGGTCCCATTGCCCAGTCAAGTACTTCCGGGATACTCACCCTGAGAAGTTGTGCAGTCCCGGAACAGAGGGCTTCAGATGTATAATTCTGTCAGAGGAGACAGGGAGGAGCTAAGAAGCGGGTCCAGCCCATCACGGCATTGGAGAATGTTGCCTCTTCCTGTTGTTCTCCTCTTGTTTGGGGGATATTCCTACAGCAAGAGCTGAGGAGCAGGAATTGGCCACAGCAGGGAAAGAGCAGAACTTCCAGAATTAGAGTGGTCTAAGGAGATAATAATGAGACCACTTCGGTGGATTCAATTGCAGCACAGTGCTGTCAGGAGCTGTAAAATAAGGTACCCTGGCAGAACAGTGTGGAATATATCAGAAATCATAGTTACTGTTGAAGTCTGAGTTAGTGGCCTAGGAGATGAAATTGCAAAATACTGTTCAACACTAGAAGAGAAAACACCATTGAAAATCACAAGGTAAATGATAGTGAGACTTGGTGATCAGGGAATTTAACAAGAATTGTTCAGGTTTTTCAGTGAGGAATTTACCTTCTTAGACTAAATCACATCGTAGTAGCACATTTTACTTCAATAGAATTATGTCAACTTCTCTTTGGAAACCTTGCACTCTCTTTTTTGAGTTAAAGGATGTATAGACGGACTCAGTCTTCTAAGAGCTTGCCTCCCCTGTAGAGCACGACACAGTTACTGCATAAAAGCAGAACCATGGGGAAGTTGAATGGCTTTGATGTTTTGATCGGGGATTTATATGAAGTATCAGGGAACTCCTGGAAATTTCACACATGTTATAGATTTTATTTTGTAGGAGAAGATATGTTTATCTATTTTGAGCTAAAAGAACCCTAAAGAAAGTGGGCTTCACATGTATAGCTTTTGTAGGGACCAAGGATAAATAATATTTAGGTTTAACACTACAGGTAAGTGGAGGATGCCTGTCTTCTTTGTAGCTGTGGGGACCTGTGTAACCATACATATCCTAGGAGGTGGGAATGTCAGAAAAACGGTCAGGTGTAAGGAATTTTCCAACATGCTTTCAACTATTAGTTTTAGTCCTTTTTTAGTTTCTGGCTTTTGAAGATTTTCAAGTTTGGGAAGAGGTCTGGATTGGTCAGTCAGAATTTTCATGATTTCAGACCTATAGGTGCCCCAGTATCAGTGGCAGTTGTGTCAGAAGAAGACTGAACCTTACTGATCTTCAGCCTAGGATTGATTGGGATGTGGTTTTGCTATGCTGTAATTATGAGTAGATAGTTTTCAAGAAGCTGTAAGGAGGATAGTCATCTGGCCAATACATTTGTATGTGCCTGTTTTCCTTAAGGTAGCATGCGTGTTCATCCAGGGAAGCAAAGCAGTTTTGATGGCTCCGTGTTCATGGATGGTTGCAGGCTAGGATTTGGGACCATCTCTACCTGAGCACACCCGTGTGTGTCCCACCCACCCGTGTGTGTCCCACCCACCCATGTGTGTCCCACACACCCGTGTGTGTCCCATTTCATTTGATGGGCTCGGTGGGTCCCAGAGCCCATCAAATGAAACTCCACTCTGAACACCGTAGCTTCCTATTTTACTGCTGTTAGTGTTCAGTAATAACAAGGTTAATACTTGCTCTTTAGTTTTCTTGTATGAGATTTTGTTTTAAACCAAATTGTGGTTGAAAGCTTTCTTGGTTAGATTTTAAAGCTTTCTGCAAAGTATATTCTTCCCAGTCTTGTGATTTGTAATTTCTCCTTGCAGTCTTATTAATCATGGGGTCTATCATGTGATCAGGAAGAGAAGAATAGAGCCTGGATTATGGATGATGGTGCACATTATGCAGACACCACTTTTAAGCAGACATTTGCCACATTTTGACCTCTTTCCAGGATGCGTCTGAAGGACAGTGCTAAAGAGGAGTCATCACAGTGGGCGGAACTTAGGACATTGCACCTGGACCAAAGAATATACGTTATGGCCAAAGATGTCAGGCATTGGACTCATACTAATGGAATTCACAGGTCTTACTATGTTCCTTATCACCAGATAGAAAAGCAGAAGGAATGGTCTTTTGAAGAGACAGTTACTGCACCAGCTAGGTGACAGTAGCCTGCAGGGCTGGGGCAAGGTTCTTGAAAAAGCTGCATATGCTTTGAATCAGCATCCATTATATGGTAGTGTGTCTCTCTCTCATAACCAGAATGCATGGGTCCAGGAATCAAGGGGTAAAAGTGGGAATGTACTACTCATCATTATCCACAGTGCTCCACTAGCAAAATTTTTGCTTCTTATTCCCATGACTTTATGTTCTCATGGCTTAGAAGCCTTAGTTCCAGAGGTGGGGGGAGGCTTGTACCAGGAAGCACAACAATGATACTATTGAACGGAAAGCTAGGGTTTTCCCCTGGTCGTTTTGGTTTCCTCGTGCCTCTGACAAAACAAGTTGCCAAGGGAGTCACAGTGTTGTCAGGGGTGATTGGCCCAGACAATCAGGAGAGCTTCCACCCCGGTTTCAGAAGAACTGGGAGGCCAGGCAGTATGCCCCTGAGAGGACTGTGTGAAGTTGTGAGTGTGATGCTGAAGGTGCATTGGGAACTTCACAAGGTTTGAGAAGCCTGGGACCTGGATTGTCTAAGAAAAGCCACAAGGACTTAGCTGAACTGGCCCAAGGGAGAAGCCATGAGAGCGGTGGCCTCACACAGTGGCACAGGGCAGAGCCACTCAAGTCCTTTGGAGTTCACGTCCTACCACAGATTGCCCTGGATGCTAGACATGGAACTGTGTTTTTACGTTTGTCCTGGTGGATTTTAGACTTGGTTTTGTCTCATTCTTTCGTATCCCCTATTTTACATTTTGGGATGGAAATATCCATCTTGTGCCATTGAATGTTGGAAGTGTTTAGCTTTCTTTTTATTTGTACAGGAAGCCAAGGCTAAGAGTTTGCCTTAAATCTTAGAGGAGACTTTGAACTTGGACTTTTCAGGAGCGCTGAAACCGTTAGGACTTTGGCAACTCTTAGAGATGGACTAAATATCTTTTGCATAAAGGGATGTGCATGAGTTTGGAGGGACCTGGGGCAGAATGCTATGGCTCATATCTAGATGTTTCCCCAAGTCTCACGCAATCACAGGTGGGGCCTTTCAGAGATGGTTGGTTCTAGGGTGTGTGATGACAGGGTAAATGTGTGGTGCCGGGATTGAGGTCCCCCCTGGGATGGCGTGTAGAGGATGGAAAGAGGGCTGTTGCTGCTTGTTTGCTACCTCCGTGCTTTGCTGCCTTCTGCCTGCCGTGAACTGTTTCTCTTCTGCCCTGCCTCTTTGCCATGCCACCTTGCCGCAGAGCCAGTGAGCTACAGACCATAACCTCCACCAACTGTGAGCCTAAATAGACCTTTTGCCCTTTAACGTTGGGTGTGGGGTGTTTTGTCTCAGAAATGGAAATTTTAACTAGGACAGTGGTATACATTCAGAGAGACTTATTTTCTTGTCTTCATTCACCAGCCTCTGAAAACTGGTTTTAATTTACTTTCATTTTGTACTTTTGTTTGCTTCCTACTTTTTTTCCCCCTGTATTCTTTCATTCTGTCAGGGAACCCTTAACATTTTTTAGTAACAGCGACTAGTGTTATTTCTTATTACCTGCTTGGCCACGTGTTAAAGAATGTGAATGTGTGACTGCTAGGTGCCTGAGATAGAGACATAGGCTGGGCACTCCTAGAGCAGTCATGTCTTCTCCAGGTTAAACCACTCTCTCCATTTGGGCATCAGATGTTCGTTTCTAGAGCTTGTGTGCCGTCTGCTTGTGCCGCGGTCCACGTTTCGGGGCAGAGCCCCAGCTTGGGTTCTGTGTATGGTCCCAGCAAGCCCGAGCGCGTGCAAAGGCAGCACGAGAGCTCCTGCGCTGTAGCTGCTCGCAGTCCTGAGCCCGCCCCCAGCCTCCCTCCTTGGCTCCTTCGCCCGCTTCCTGTTACTCTGTGTGCACTGTTGATACCGTGCCAAGCCCCTTTCAGGTGATTATCGTGCCACGCTTTCTTGCTTTGGGAGTAGTGGGATTTCCTCTGCCTGAATTAAGAGAAGACCATGTTCAAAACATTTAAAAGTAGATAGAAAGTATATAAACATTTAACAGTAGATCTCTCAACTGTATAGTGTTTAAACTGAGGTAGCATCTTAATGCCAAGTGGAAATATTTATGGGACTTAACTGAATTCATGAGAATAATGTAAGTGTGAGTTTTTGTTTTGTTTTCTGTAGAGTCTGCTCATTCCTTTTTTATGTTTATTTAAAAAAAATCTGGCTTCTCATTTCCTCACTTACCTACCCACATGTCACTGTCACTGTTCTGTCATGTCTTCATAACCCTCTTTTATTTTTTTGAACTGACTCTCGTTTTACACTTTAATGCATCTATCAGCCCTTGTCTTAAGCACTGTCATCCCTGGAACAGTGGCTGTGACCTGTCAGTTATAATCCACGTAGGAGTTATAAGTAATGCTGCTCAAGAGAGTGAACGAAAAGCAGTTCTAAATTTTAACATTTAATATTTTTCTTTCTCAATCTAATGTTTTCAACATGACAATCACTATACTTTTATTATCTGTTAGGTCTGTCTTTCTGTTTGTCTCTGCCACTCTCTTGCTCTCTTTGCTCTTTCTGTTTCTTTCTCTCTCTCTCTCTTTTTTCCTTTTTTCTACTGGAGGTTGAACCCAAGGTCTTCACACTTACATCCACAGCTTTTTCAAATGTTTTTTAAATGTTCAGAGAGGATCTTGCTAAGTTGTACAGGCTGGGCTCAAACTTGTGATCTTTCTAAAGCCTCAGCCTTCCAGAGTGCTGGGATAAGGGTGTGCTCCCACTTCTCTGTTAGGTTTTCTGTAAGTGAACTTTACTAGAAGTACCTTTGATTTATCCACTAACAGGGCAAAAACTAGTTATAAATAATTCTTAATGTAAGACTGCTTTTAAAAAATCTTTAACGTTTAATAAAATATAAAATACACATATCCTTACTCCTCTAATGAATGCCAAAAAAGTTTCACCACTCTTACAAGAGCTTATTTAAGTTGTGTGTTTAGAGCAAATGAGTTCTGTGTGTATGAACATCCTACATGGATCCTTTTTAGGAATGGGAAGTTTGTTTTTATCTACTACACTGCAGTAGGACAGTTTTTTGCCTAAGTAAAACAGTGATCTTTTTAAAGAATGATTTGGAAATACGTTGATTTCTAATACTTTCCATCGAAGAGATTTCTAAACGTGCCAGACTTGAACCTTCTGGCTAGCAGCTCTCAGACTGGAGAAAGCCTCCCTCCCACCCAGTGGCTTGGATTAGCGTCCGTCCCGCAGTATTTTTAGAAACAGTCCTAACTCAGTAGCTATGTGAGCTCCGAGGAGGATGGAGTCACAGGGCCGCTGGGCTAGCTTCCCACAGGGAGGGCTGGAGCCGGCAGGAAGGAAGGCCTGCTCAGCACTGCCTGGTGGGCCGCTGTGTCCGGTCGGCCGGCAGCCGGTACACAATGTCTCCCTTGTGCAGAGCGGCTCCCTCCGTGAGTGCTCAGATATGTGAGGAGAAAGTGTTTGGGTAAGTGCAGGAGCGGGTGTCTCGGGGATTCTTCTCGGGTTTTGTGGCATTTGGATTTCAGGGAGTGGACTGTTTGTTGTTGCAAAGTACTGGCTTTGTTTCCAGCGGCATTTTAGACTTTTTGAACCAGCTTACTGCAGGCAGATCGAAGAGTCTTGCTTCTTAAAGAGTGTTTGTTTGCAGTGAAGTTATTTGTGTTTCTTGGAATCAGAGAAAATTAATTGTGGTATTCATTTTAGGGATGAATTCTCTACTAGACTTAAAGTCTAGTTTTTCCTGTTGTTTTCATTCTGAAATCATAATCAACGTATGATGATGATGAATACCACTTAACACTGATTGCTGGTATTTTAAATGTGTGATATTGATTTCAGGGTTGCTTTACTTGTTTTAAAACACTGCAGCTGTTAATTGTTCACTTAAGTGACTGTGGTATGAAAGTATTGAGTTTACTTCGGTTTAAGTGATCTAGAGTTCCATTTTCTCCAAAAGAACTGCTGTTTTTCTTCTGAAAATCTGTTAGCTGGTATAAGTGGCTGTTGTTTCTAGCGTGTTAGTTTTATGTTTCCAGCAGCATTGAGTTACCATGTCACAAGTAGTTAACTTTCATAGCACGTGTACGTGTTTATAGACTTCTGCTTTTGCATCTGTCCAGTGGACTGTGACAATATGAACCGCTTCGACCGACCAGACAGAAATGTGCGGCAGTCACAGGAAGGGTTTTGGAAGAGGCCTCCGCAGAGGTGGGGCGGACAAGAACATTACCACCTCAGCCATGCTGACCACTACCATCACCATGGGAAGAGTGACCTGAGCAGGTGAGTGCCGTTTTCCGCCCTCTCATTAATTTGAGAAATAATTCTTCGCTCAAACGCTCTGCCTCGAGAATTCAGGTTACATGTGGCACAGTTAGGATAATACCTAATTCTTCTTGGCTCACATCTTTTTTCATTAGCTTTATTATTAATATAAATATTTTGTTGCTATGTATTCAATTTTGGTATGAGGTTTTTAAGTTCTCATTTGGGAAAGATTAAATGTTGACTTTGTTAAAGTTTAACATTTTATTAAATGATAATATGCAAAATTAGTGCCAAATGATTGTCTTCTTTGGCTTATATAATCTGAATCTTAAAATTCTACAAGTACTATTAGAAACACAAGATGATACCATCTAGCACTGGAAGTCTTTTCCATTTTGAATTGTGGGATAATTTTTAATTTTATCAGAATTTAAGTGTAATGGATCTCTATGGTCATTAAGACTGTGGGGGGGTACAGATTAGCTTCACGAATTTAGATAATGTATTTAACCTCCCATTTACTTCAGTTTACCATTGGTAAAAGACCCTTAATAACACCATTCTCTCAGGATTTGAGGGTGTAGGGTAAGAGTGCTGTAGTGTCTGGTTTATAGTAGGCATTCAGTATTATTTTATCTTTTTCTTTTCTCGTCTCATTCCACAAGCAGTTTGAGGCAATTCTGGAGCATATTCATAACACAAATATTAAAATTAGGGTAAAGATGTAATGGAAAGAAAATGTATAGGCATGTATATTCCCTTCAGTAGGAAACAAAATTACCTCTAAGATTCTTTGTGACAGAAGCAAAGAAAAAACTTGGTCCATTACCAAGTATTCAGTGTGCATGTGTTTCTTCCTAATGGATTTTCTATTACGAGACAAAAACCTGAGGAGTTTCTTGTATGAATTCTTAGAAAATACCTTGAAATAGGATGGACAGGTCCCAGGTTCTCAGAGTAGAAATAATAATAGATATTTTTCTTAACTGTTTTTTAACAGTTTTTGTACATGTGGCAAAAACTCTAGTCAGGTTGAGAAAAGGCAGTTCAGTGGGTCACAAAGCAGTAACTTTTAACTAAAAATTATTCTAGTGATCAGTGAAAGGGTGTAATTGAAAAGATCTGGAAGAATGCACCGAGTGCACTATCATTTCAGACATTATTGGGCTGCTCTGTTTCTTGTAGCTAGGGTTTAGATAAGAAGTAGACCCTAGGAGAAAAAAAAAGAAATAGGTGTCAGAGAGTGGGTATTATCAGGTGAGAACATGATGTGAGGACAGTCTTTATTGCTAATAAGGTAAGTAATAATAGTAGTAAGCTAAGAAATACATGAGACCAATTCATAAAACCTTAGAAGCCTAGTTAAAATGACTCATTGATTATTCTCAAAATTTGTTCGTCTGTTTAAAAGTACTTGCTGACAATCTGTATATTGGACGCTGTTCTGATTTCACAAGCTGGATGCATTTGAAGCTAGTGTGGGAGAGCTGTGGGTTGGCGGGAGCTTCTTGGAAGACTGCGTTGAAGACAGTAGAAATGATTCTGCAGTGGCAGAGCTCAGCAGGTGTCTTTTATTTACTGGTCTGAATGAGATGCGTGTGCTCGCCCCCCAGTCACACGTGTGAGCAGTGTCCTCTCCCTGCTCCTCGGACGCTCAGAGTCCGCGGGAGAGATGGGTGTAAGGCAGCTGCAATGCAGTCAGTGTGACGTGACGGTGATGTGCAAACCGAGGTGCTGTGGGTGGAACGCCAGGAGTGCACGGCAGCTGGCACTTGTCTGGGGGCCCCAGGATGAGGCAGTTCATCAGATGACTCGGGGTCTGATGGGAGGGAGTGGAGAGGGGCGGCTTCCACAGCAGGAGGACAGGATTCCACCTGTTTGCATGTGGAAAGGCGTGTGTGATGGAGTATGGCTTGTGCAGGGAACTGCTCAGGTTTACCGGAGGTGGACTGGAGGAATGAGTCGTCATGATCTCTAACTGTAGGTGGCAACACTGTCACGTACACATTGTGAAATGAAGGATGGCACATTGAGACTATTAGTCAGACTGTCTCAAGTGGGATGAATTAGCTGGAGGTAGGCTGCTCTGTCCTTGGAAGTGAACAAGCCAAGATTTAGGTCATCTGTCAGCAAAGTTGAGTGACTTTTTTAAAAACATTTTGTCACTGTCAATAGGTGTGGAAACAGAAGTAAATCAGTGTAAGAATAAAGTAAAATTAATTATTTTTGAAAATGTATAAATATACTGATTTCACAAAATGTTAGGTAGTAGATATAATTTATAAGCATTTCCAGAAACATGATTACAAATCCCTTCTGCAGAGTTTATTTTAAGGAATTTATGATTTGTGAATTACCCTGTCATTCACACTGGTGATTCTGAGGAGGGAGAAATTTGTAAAATTCTTGGCATTGCTAATCCAGTTAACTTCACACAGCGCTTTCAGAGGAGCGGCCCGGGGCACGCTGGTCGCTCTGGTGAGTGTGGCTTGAGGGTTCACCAGTGCCTCGAGCCGTGGGGTGACGGGGCTGGTGTTCAGTCCTCAGCCGGTTACAGGGATGACTGACGGACAGGAAGAGAGACCTCTTCTACAACCGGCCTCAGCCCAGCCTGCCGCATTACTTGTTCCCTGTGCCTCAGGGTTAGAAAGTTTGGATGTATTAACCAAAGACTGTCTTTCCAGCCCCTCACTGCCATAGTTAATTCCAGGATGGTGCTCACTCGGTGGTGTTAGGGAGACTGGTGCTTGAGGACTGCTGAGCTTTGTCCTCTCACATTGTCATCATAATACACCTGCCTTCCCCCCACAGCTGCCTGTCTCACTGACTTCCACTGACTGACTGACTGGAATTCCCGCACTTTGGAACTAAGGCACACCTTGACCTCTTTGCCTGCATTCTCCTAACTGTAACTGAAATCTTTTCCTAAATTTCCTGCATCCTCGGTGTTTTTACAATCACCTTAGCTCTTTGCTGTTTAGAGGTAGTCTTTGTCCTCAGTCTTTATCTTCACTTCTAGTTGAAGTGGGTTTTTTTTGGGGGGGGGGTCTTTTTGAGGCAAGGTCTTGCTACGCAGTTCAGGCTGGCCTTGAGCTCACTTTGGAGCCCAGGCTGGTCTCAAAACGCTCAAGGATCCTCCTGCCTCAACCTCCTGCATGCTGGGATTACAGGCGTGTGCCACCATGCCCGGCTTTAAAATATTCTTAAATCTCCTTGAGAGATTTAAAATTTCTCAGTTTGAGATTTAAGGCTTTTGACTGTGAACTCCTTCCTTTAGAGATTTAGTAATATTTGCTAAAATGTTGAAATTCACTAAACACTATGTGCCTACATTTTCAGTCTTTTTGAAATTTGATATGTTGTCACTTTAAAAAATTCAATGAATCTAATTTTATCCATAATGTATCAAAGTAGTCATTATGCTGGAGAGAACAAATACCTTCTCAGTGTTATTTTAAATATGGAGGTTTCTTGTTTATGTATGTGGCCTAGTAGGTACTCCATAGTTTATAACTAGAATTGCGTCTAAAATGGATCCAGTAATTCTCCGAATTGTTGTAGCTGTGCTTTCTGTCCAAAGCATTCTGTTTTGACTCCCACAAAACACAGCAACCCGTTTCTTTCCTCTCTTTCCTCCTCCCCTTCCTCCCTTTCCCTTTCCTCATCTCTTCTCACTTTTTCTTCGTTAAGCAAGCGCTGTGCCACTGAGCTGTGTCTGCAGTGCACCTCTTTAAAATTTCATTTCCAGACAGCTCTCCCTAGGCTGTCTGGGTTGGCCTTGAAGTTGTGATCCTGCTGCCTCAGCTTCCCAAGTAGTTAAGTTTCCTTTTCTTACTCAGCGTGAATGTTCTGGTATGAAACTGAAGGAAACATACATTTTTTTTTCAGAGATTCTTTTTTTTTTTTAACTTGTACTTTAAGATTAGGAAATAAGTGAAGTACATATGACTTTTATAGGACCTTGTTTAATTTTATTGGAAAAGATTTACCAACAGTGTAAAAACCAAAGGACAGAGAAATAGCAGTTCGTCGGTGTTATCTGCCTGCTGAGATGGCAATCTAAAGGAGAATCCAAACGGAGGATCTGTGGGGGCTGCATAGTTATGAGGCTAAAAAGGAGGTGCAGTTTATGGTTTAGCAGATGGGTAAGGTACCCAGAAAGGGCCTGCTGAGGGAGTTGCAGAGGCGGCTGTTTCAGCAGCAGCTGGAATTGACTGTGTCCTGCCGTGGAGTGGCATTCAGGGACGGAGGTGAGGGCAGGTGGGAGCCTTTGTGATAATGGTGGGTGATGTGTAAAGATGACAGCAATAATTTCAGTGCCTTCGTTCCTTTCTGAACGTGTGTTTCTTTTCCTCTATTTCCTGCCCTTTTAGAGGCTCTCCTTACAGAGAAGCACCTTTGGGTCATTTTGAAAGCTATGGAGGAACCCCCTTTTTCCAGGCGCAGAAGGTGTTTGTAGACGTCCCGGAAAGCACAGTGATGCTGGATGAGATGACCCTGCGGCACATGGTGCAGGACTGCACCGCCGTGAAGACGCAGCTGCTCAGGCTGAAGCGGCTGCTGCACCAGGTGAGCTTGCGGCGGGCGTCTCCAGGTCAGCTGTCTGCAGCTGAGAAGAGTGATGGACTTTACTTATTCTGAAAATAAAGTTCAGGGTCCTGTGGGAACTGTCTGCAGATAGTGCACAATAAAAACTTGTCAGAGAAAACTGTGGATGTTTTGCATGGTGGTCTCAATATCCAGCCTTGGCTGTTTTGAGCTGTGTGATATTTGATAAGTTGGTTGCACTGTTTCTGATTCCTCATTTTCGTATTACTAGCAGGGAAGTTGTTCAGAACTAGAAATTGTCATTATAAATTGAGCAGTGAAATACTGAACACATAGTGGGCATTCAGTAACCAGCGGCTACTACTGTAGTTTCAGCTACATGGGGAATAAGAAACAGCAATTTCTATATGCAGCAAATAGTCATGTAATTTAACTTTGAGACCTCCAAGTTTAATCTTCCCCAGTGTTCATTTCTTTTGAAAAAAATCTAACTCATAGCAGTGACACGTGACTTATTCAAAGTCATGAGATGGGGTAATGGTAGAGTTTAACTTCTGATTCAAGGACACCTTTATTTTACCATGTAAAGGCTACAGGTGGACAAAGAATAAAATACTGGCTTAAAATTATGTGTGCCTCATGTGTGGTTTTAAATCTATGTAGTAGACCCTTGACTTACAAATGCAGTTGGTTTGCAAGGGCTGGTTGTAACTCAAGTTGGCTGTAAGTCAATAGTATTTTTCCCCTAAGAAATAATGGGAATACCCATAATGCATTCTGAACCTCCTAAAGCACCCCTTAACTAACCTTTTCATAACAAACAGTGTTGTGTGATGTGTGTAATTTCCCAGAAACATCAACGATTTTCCTAGCGTAGTCACTAAAAAGTTCTAAAG
>PVJX010005412.1:0-85666 GCA_004027295.1 Dolichotis patagonum
AGATTTATGACTTAGATTATAAACACATCAAATCATGTCATTTTACTGATTAGACACAGAAATTGAAAGACCTAGTATAAATTGTGCAACCTGAAAAAAAATTGATACAATTGTGTAGCCTGTGAATAGGTGTGTGCTATACCTGCAAATGTTTGACAATGTTGACAACTTCCCTCGTGGAATAAGGATAGTTAATAATTCCCTGGTCAGCCAAACTCCTTAGCTCCCCAAAAGCCGCCACAAGCTTCCGAAGGATGGGTTCAGGCACATTTGGTCCGTACTTTTTGAGCATTTCAAGCTCTGAGTGGGGTTTGGGGTTGTCAACTGCATGGCAGCTAAATATGTCACCTAAGAAAGAGAAGATTCATAGTCAGTTAATCTGTTATAATGCACAAGAGGAAAGGTAGGGATCATTTTAAAGAGTCAGTAGTTGCTTGTCAAAGCACAAAAAGTCCAGCCAGCCATGGATTGGTACAGAGAAGAAAGCAAATGACTGAAGCAGAAAAAAATAGGATGAATGGTGGTTCTGCATGAATGTTTCTGTTAAAAAACTATATGATATTGAATACTTGTTCCTTGAAGGATAATAAAACATAAAAGAGAAGTCTCTGTTATGTCTTTGAGAATGTCTTCCCCAAAAAGTCTCTCAGTGGTAACTGTTCATGCAGTTATTTTTCCAGACCCTCATCAGTTAAAAGTATATGTATATGAATATAGTTTTAGTGATTTATTCCTTTCAATGATATAATTTTCATATGGTTCCGAGACTGCCTTTTAAAAAATGTGAATATCTTCAGAAATGATATATATCCATTGTATATGAATGCTTCTTTATGTATACTAAAAAAGCAGGGGTTAATATCACTTTCCAAATAAATTATTTTATATGGACTGCTTTAGTGTACTTTAGAGGTTAGTTTTAGGGGAGAAAATCTGTAGAGGCATTGTCTAAATTAAAATCAAGAAAAAGAATGTAGAAACAAAATTTTTACCTGTAATTATACTAGAGAAATGTAATTTATGCTCAAAAGAAGGATACATTTCCCATGTTAAAAGTTTGTTTAGATCTATGGTCTCATAACTGGAGTGAGCAAGAACCAAACTAACCAGGTAGCAATAGGATCTTACTTTGACTTAGAAACCACCTGAATACACATGGTGTGTGTGTGTGTGTGTGTGTGTGTGTGTGTGTGTTTGTGTATGTGTGTGTATGTACATGTACATGTAATCATGTGTATTTGAAAGAAACTGAATAGTTAGGCATGGTAGTGCCTCCCTGTAATCCAGGCTGAGGCAGAAGGTTCACAAATTTCAGCATATCCTGGGCAACTTAATGATTTAGCAAAAGTCTATCTCAAAAGAATAAATATAGAAATGGGCCGGGGATGTTACTTGGTGAAGGCTCTTGATGCAATCCCAAGTAGTGGCAAGAAACAGATAAATAAATAAATAGTGACTGAATAAAACGAAAGCCATGATAACTTCAAACTTTTACCTCACAGGTTGAAAATTTCTAATTTAAACATATAGAACAGCGCTTGCCTTTTCTGCTGAAAATGAAACTTAACACTAATATAAAAGATTATGGACACTTCTTTCATTCAGTCATCAAGTATCCCCTGTTCTCATGGAATTTACATTTTAACAGAGGGAGGTAAATGATAAAGATAAATATTAGAAAGTGCACATTTCAAAGAAAAGCATCTTTGTATAATACAGTGATGATGGTGGAGAAGGGCAGTCGGACTGGTCTCGTCGAGAAGGTAACATCTGAGCAAATGGAGGTATCTGAGGGCAGAGCATTCCAGGCAGTGGGTCCAGCTACTGTTGTATCTAGGAGGGCAAGCATGTCTGGCTTTCAGGAAGAAGGTGCAGGAGAGCAGAGTGCTGGAGCAGAACGGGTGACAGGGAAGCAGTTCAAAGCAAGCTAGGACATGGGATCAGAGAGACAAGACAGTGTGGAAGACATTATTGCTCAGCATACTGTAGACTTGTTTTAATGACTTGTGTTTATATTCTGAGTAAAACTGGAAGCGAGGGATGACTTTTAACAGAAGAGTAAAAGACAGAGTTTAGAAGTGTGCCGGAAGACATGTTCATAGGGTTAGCAGCGCTGCACGTTTCATTAGGGGAGACACACAGCACAATGACTGTCCTTCTGAGGTCTGTGGCAGAGTCTTGGAAGACAGTCACTCTCTTTTTGTCTGGAACATGGTAGGGTATCTTACTGCCCACTAGAAAATATTTGGGTTAGCTAGCTTAGAGTCTTTTGTCGATAAAGCATCTCACCTCAAGTCAACGTGTCTGGCCCTCTTCATGTTGCCCTGTGGGGACACAGCTTTGAGGAATCAGCACAGATGCTGATCCTCTGCCCACTGCTTTGCTGTGAGTAACAATCTCTTTATCTGACCCATGAATCCAGTGACACAAAACTGAGACAGGCTGTTTGGTGAAATGGAGGATAAAGTCTAAGGTCCTTCCCAGTTCATGACAAAAGATAACAGCTGAAGCAGGGAGATTTATTAGGGCAGTAGTAGAATAATTCAGGCAAAAGACAGTGATGGTTTGGATCAGAATGTTGGCCAACAGAAGTGATGGGAATAAGGTAACCGTGAAGATAGTTCAAGGGTACAGTAAATAAAGTTTCCTGATAGATAGTCAGAAATAGAGAAAAGAAAGAATTTTTGGCCAGTTGTGATAGCACACGCCTCTCATCCCAGTACTCTGGGAGGCTAAATCAGGAGGATCACAGTTCAGCCCCAATCAGAACAATTTGGCAATTTTATGAGAGCCTGTCTAAAAATAAAAAGAAAGAGAAAACAACAAAACAAAACAACCCCCGCCCCAAAACCAAATAACACACCACAATGAAAAGGCCCTGAGATGTAGCTCAGTAAGAAGGTGCTGAGTTCAAGTTCCAATGCCAAACAATGTATTATATGTCTTTTATGGGCTAAGAAGAATAGAGTTACCATCAAGGAAGATTAAAAAGACCATGAATCAGCTTTAGAAGGGAAAGTTCATGTGGGGTTGTTAATCCACAATCCAGGAGCCATGGAACAAAGATGAATATGAGGCTCAGGAGAGGGCTTTGTGTGGGAGACAAAAATGTGGCAACAATATGCACATCCACAAAATGGTGAATGTTTAAATAAAAACTTAAAAAATTATTACGGTAAAAAATACATTGCCATCAATCACCCTCAAAATACTTCTCTTCATTTCAAACACACTAGCCCATCGTTTTTGTGACTCTGAGGCAATTCTGGAAGTCTTCTTTTGTGAGTATTTTTCCACAGCTCCCCCTATGTCCTGAATTGATTAAAAACATTTGTGGCAATTTATGTCAAATAAAAACAGTGTCCTGATTCACTTTATTCACTGGGTCTGACAACTATGCAACTCCTGGCTCTTCTTTAAGGGCAAAATAACCACGGACATTTTGAGTGAATTCAGGCCATCAAGGCAGATTATTGCAGTGTAACTTAAGACACTCAAGAAAGAGAACTTCCAGTTCATAAAGTGACAAGAGCAATGGCATAAGTATGGTATGTTCAAAGGGAAGTATGTGGAGGGGAGTAGTGGCATTGTGTCTTTTGCTGAAATAAACATTTTAAAAATTTAAACGTGCACCGTATTTTAATCACGACACAGATAAGTGATATTCTGAAACAGGACATGTTCTCATTTTCCCAAGGGAATGAGTACAGATAGGTAGAAAAGTATTCCAGACATTTTACCAAGGACCAAGGAGGTTGAGAAGAAATAAAAACTACATAAAAAGAAAATAAACCAGCTGAGGGAGTACTAGAAGTTAAGCACGATAGCACTAGAGCTGTAAGAGAAGATTAGAATTACTTGCCTAGGAGAATAGGAAAGTGAAAGAACCAGGGAAACCTGATGTGGCTGTACTAAGGAACACTTGAAGTCCACAGTAAATAATTTAAAATGAGCTTTGTTAGAAAGATCTTGTGTTGGTTTTTTTTTTCCTAACCACACTCATTTGCATATGTGTAGGCCTGACATAGTGGGAGAACTGTTAGTAACCAATAAGCTGAGAGAAGGAACAGGAGGCTGAAGATGCATGCCCAGAGGACAGTAAGTATGAATGAACATGGAATTGAAACTGAGTGAAGAAAACGGAAATAGGCTGGGGATGGGAGAAAATATATCATGGGAGGTGTGGTAGCCAGGAGGTAGTTTAACTTGATTGGCTCTGGAATTGGCTCTGGGGGTTGGTAGAATACCCTTGTAGGCATATCTGGGTGAGTCATGGTGGTATGGCCTTGGCATCTATGTCTGGTCCCTGGCACTCTTCTGTTCTGCTTCCCAGTGCCATGAGCTAAGCAGCTGTGATCTGCCACACCCTTTCATCATGATGCTTCTGCCTTGGAGCCAGCCAATCAGGCACTACATTAAATCTCTCTGCCTTTATATGATGGCTATCAGGTTAGGCCTCAGGGACAGGAAAGTGACTAATACAGGAGGGTAAGAGAAAAGGTGGTAGGCTCAACAGTTTGGCATTTCTAACAAGTTTGAAGGTTTGTCAGTATAGTAGAAGTATTAGCTGCAAAGACTGCAGGTGGTAGGTGTAGTGATGAAATGGAAATTCCAAGGAATCATGAAATTGAGATTACAGAAGAGGGCAGTTAATCAAATTACGTATGTTCATGGGAGTGAGTAGCTGAGGCATAGCACAGGATATGATCACTAGAATAAAAATATCCAAGACGTCAAGAGTCAAGATTATGAATGGCCTCATGTTATATGGCAACTGTATTAAAAGGAGAAGTACAGTCAGATGGAGTGGCAATGAACAAAAAGCTAAAATTCACTGAAAAATAATGGAAAAGCAATTAGGGATAGAAGACACCAAATGTTAAGCTGGGGAATTTTAGAGAAAAGGCAAAGAGAATGATCCAATAGCAGCAGCATTAAGAAACAAAGGTGCTTTACTTCCTCCAGATCCACTGTGGAAGGAAAAAGCACCCTTGCCTTAAAGGACTTCAGTGGAAAGGGGAACTCAGGGGAAGACTCAAATTTCATCCAAGCAACAGCACACGGTGGAGCAGATTTCCAGATGTGAGGGTGGATGGAAGATGGAACCAGAATAGGGAATGAATATTCTTGCAGGTATTAAAATAAATGTGATCAAGGGTGTCCTGGGTGGAAGGGTGACCTATGAAGAACATAAACATAAAAGAACTCAAGTGTTTTCACACTACAATTACAGATTTACTTTGGTATGTCTGCATTACTACATCGGTAAGCACATCAGTAATACATGAACTATTAATGACTTTTAAAGTAACACCTGCAAATAGTAAAAACTACAAAAATAGAATTAAACTAACATATAACACTTTCATCCATGACCTCCAAAGCAAACAACCCTTCTTACCAGTTTCTTGTAAACTCTTTAGGAGAAATTCTGGGCATGTGTAAGCCTATACATGTACATCTATCATTTCTGTATTAAAAACATACAAATAGTAGACAACTATATCCACATTGATGATTAATTGTTCAACTAATGTTTTGAGGATTTACTTTTTTTATTTCAGTCTACAACTTACCTAATTCTTTTTTTTTAATTCTGTAGTTGCATTCTGTGAATAGTATACTATGAACCAGATACAGAATTTCTCTATCTAGTTCTGTACAGGTGGGCATTTGGGTTGCTTTCATTCTTCCTGCTATAAAAAACAGTGCACAGCCTGGCTTTGTACTTACATCATTGTGCAGATAAATTCATTGGATAAATCCCTTGATGTGGAATTCCTAGATCAGTGATACCAATAGGAGCTTAGGCCTGCTGCATGTTGAGAATCAAGTCTAACATTATATTTATTTATATTTATAGGGAAGAGAAGTCCTTTTTCAAGCTTTCTGACAGTTAAGTTTATCCCAGAATCTCTCTATAATTGGAATGAATGAGTCTGCTCTGGGCTTGCCTTGGCCCATGTCATATTTAGGAGTATATCACAAAAACAGACACTAAAAAATATTTCTTATTTCATTCCAAGGTGGTATAAACAACAAAGTACAATTAACTGTTCAAGAAAAAAGGCTCAACAATCAGATGGACTTAGATATGAAGCTAGTTCTACCACTCATTAGCTAAGTGACTGACGAAAAGCAGTTTATCTCTCTGAATATCAGACATTGTCCTTCTGTAAAATGGGTATAACAGAGACTCTTACAGGAAGACTATGATGATGGCACAGCACATGGTGAGCAACGATATCTGTTAGGCCTTATCATTAACATTGTCATTATCATTATTGCTTTTACCTAAGGTGCCAAAGAAGTCATTGCCTAAGAAAGGAAACCCAGGTCTATTGGCCAGAACAATCATCCTAAAGTCGGGATGAATCACTATGACAGTTTCTCTTCCATTCACATTAGCAGAATCTGAAAAAACAAAATTTTTATTTATTCTTTATTGATGTTTAATAATTCTTAAGAATATTGAGTTACAGACTTTAATATAAGTAAGTCATGCTGTTTAAGTATCACAAAATCCCAAGATGTCTTCTATACTAACTATATTGTAGAAAAACAAACCTTCCTGAGAAATCTTGCTCAGAAACAGGATAGTGATACAACATGCACTAAATTACATAGTGTTATGGCTTGTGGCTAGATGTCCCCCAAAGCTTCATGCAGTCACAGGTGGGGCTTTTTCAGAGGTGGCTGGATCTAGAGTGTGTAATTGACTCACGGTGCAATGCTAGGATTAAGGATGCTAGGATTAAGAGTACACTGGTTGGTTTGGCACTGCCCTAATTCCAGTAGCCTGGATACAATTTAAGGGACAGAAAGAGGCTTGTCTCCTCCCTTGCTTGTTTTGCTACTTTCTGCTTGCCATGAACTGGTTCTACTATGCAACGCCTATCTGCCATCCACCTTGCCTTGGAGTCAGCCAATTATGGACTGAAACCTCTACAAACTGTTGAGCTGAAAAAAAAAAATTCCTCCTTACTTTGAGTGCCAGATATTTTGTCTCTCCAACAACAGAAAAGTCACTAAGACACATAGGGATGTGCATATTTATGTAAGTTCAACACACAACTAAAAAGGAAATGGGATGGGGATATAGTTCCGTGGGAGAATGCTTGCCTGGCATGTGTAAGGCCCTGAATTTGACAGTCACCACTAAAACAAACAAACAAACAAACAATTACACTGTGCCAGTGTCTTACCGTACTTAATCCTGAATTGAGGTGTAATTATTATTTTAAACATTTTTAAAAGATTTTAAAAGAATGACATAATCCAAAAAATACCCAAGGGATACTTCCCAGTGTTCTTTCATTTTTCATCAGCTGCATCCCTTTGCAGAGAGGTTGGCATTATGTAATATAAGGAGCCTTTCCTGTTCAGATCACATTTCCTATAACCTAACCACACAGAATCAAGGTCTCAAGTCCTAGGTGATTCACTGGCAAAACACTAATTTATTTGCAATCAGGGTACCGTAGTACAGTTCTTAAAATAAGTGATGTCAAGTTTACTGGAGCTTTCTTTATGCAAATGCTTAAAGCATTAAAGAAACGGAGAGTTTCAATTTACTGGCTAATGTATATTACAGATACTGCTAGTTCAGACAATAATTTGAGATAATAAAATTTTATTATGTTTATTTTAAGAAGAACTATTTGCCATCTGTGTTGTTTAAAACTCAGCCTTAAGCTGTCCATCTTTAAATCATGATGGCTGTGATACACCTGCAGTTTTATTTGAGATGAGTCTGTTAAGAACCTACAGTTGTAATTTTTTTACAACACCAAACAGTAATCTTTCAAGTGTCCCATATTCATGTGCTCATACAATGTATAGTTTTAACATTTGTTCTCAATTAATCCTAGTAGTGTAAAGGCAAACTTTAACTGATTAAAGCAAATATGATGATAAAAATAAAAATCTTATTAAAAAAAGCAAAGAAAAGGAAAAAGACCTAAAATTAATTGTTTATAGAGCTCTATTCAAGAAGGCTTTGTGTACTTTTGTTTAAAATGTTATCTCAGTGGGGGGAGAATTCAGTGGCAGAATTAAGCATTGGTGAGGTCCTGTGCTTAACCCCTAACAAACCAGACACACACACACACACACACACACACACACACACACACACACAGACTCACACACATAGATGTGTGATTGCACATCATTTATAATCATTCTTTAACTATAATTCTGTGTTAGCAATTCTTTCTTTTTTTCTACTTCAGTGCCTTCGCAAATCCCTCTAAAAATGATAGGAAGGAATCTTTTTTTAAAAAAGTTGATTTTCTTTCATTAGTTCATGCAGTTTATAATCATCCTGAGGAATGGTTAGATGTACATCCCACAGCTTGTTTTTTTTTTCTTTTTGATTCCCTTCCCCTCCCTTCCCTGCTCCTCCAATTTCCTATCCCATTTTTCATTCTTGTTGATATTATTAATCTCAGCTCATGTTATGACATATGTTTATAATAATTGACATTACCAGGTTCCTGAACATGGCATATCTTTATTCGATTTATTTCCCCATCTCCTCCTGCTCACCCCTCACTCTTTTCCCCTTGGACCACTTTCCTATTATGAGATCCATCCCTTTGTCTCTTTCTATCCATCCTTTATTATTCTCTTTGTTTCTATTTTGCTTCACTCAAGTGAGCGATACCATATGATATTTAAGCTTGTGTGTTTGGTTTATTTTGCTCAACATTATATTTTTCAGGTACATCGTTGTCTTCAAATGTCTCAAATCTGTCATTTTTTATAGGACAGTAGTATTCCACTATAGATAGATGTCTTGTTTCATCCAATCATCTCATTTCTTGATTCAATCTTTAATTTTAGATGGTTTAATTTTTATGAGTTCTTTTGTACTCTAGATATTAGTCTTCTGTCTGAGGAGTAGCTGGCAAAGATGAGCCAGTCAGTTCTATTCGTCTACTGGTTGATTCTTTGCTTACGGAAGCATTTCAGTCTGATATGGTCCCATTTGTTCATTTTTGCTGTTATTTTTGTGCAATTGTGGTTTCATTTGGAAAATTCTTTCCTTCAAGTGTTTTAATATTTTATATTCCAGATTTTGCTTAAATGTTTATATCTTTGATCCATTTTTATTTTAATTTAGTATATTGTGAGAGATAAGGGTCCAGTTTTAATTTCTGCACATAGATAACCTGTTTTTTCAGAACCACTTACTGAATAGGCCATCTTTCCTCCAATCTATGCTTTTGGCCCCTTTGTCAAAGATCAAATAGATGAATGTGTCTGTGAAGTTTCTTTATCCTCCATTCTGTCCTATTAATCCACATATATTTTTGTTCCATGTACTGTTTTTACCACTATTGCTTTTCAGTGCCTTGAAGACTGGTATTGCTGTGACTCCTACTTTGTTCTTGTTGCCCAAAATTCCTTTTGATATTCTGGGTCTTTTCATATAAAATCCATATGAATTTCAGGACTCTTTTTTCTCTATCTGTAAAGCATACTGTTGGTGTTTTGATTGGGACTACACTGAATCTGTATAATAGTTTTGGGTGTAGTGGCCATTTTGACGATATGGATTCTGCCTATCCAGGGGACATCTTTCCATTTCCTGAGGTTCTCTTCAATCTCCTGTAGTTTTTGATGTAGAAGTCTGTCACTTCTTTGTTCAGGTTAATCCCAAGGTATTTCATTTTTCTTGAAGCCACTGTGAATGGTATTATTTTCATGATTTCCTTCTCATTCCATTCATTGTTAATATACACAAATGCTAATGATTTTTATGTATTTGATCTTGTATCTGTTACATTGCTAAATTTGGTTATTAATTCTAAGAGTTTTTGATGGAATTCTTCAGTTCTTCTATGTATAGTATCACATTACCTGCAAATAATGATAATTTGAGTTCTTCCTTTCCTGTATGTATCCCTTTTATTGCTTTCTCTTGCATAATTCCTTGGTTAATGTTTCAAGCACTACGCTGAATAGAAAAGATGATAGCAGACATCTTTATCTTGCTCCTGATTTGGGGGGGTGCTTTTAGTTTTTGCCCATTTAGTGTGACAGTAGCTATTGTTTTGTCATATATAGCTTTTATCATATTCAGGTACGGTCCTTCTATACCTGTTTTCTTCAGTTTTTTTTTTTCTTAATCATGACAGGCTGTTGGATTTTGTTGAAAACTTTTCTCCATCTATTGAAATGATCATATGGGTTTTTTTTTTTTACCTTGCTTCTGTTTATGCGATATATCACACTTATTTACTTGCACATGTTGAATCATTCTTGTGTTTCTGGCATGAAACCTACTTGACCATGATACGTGACCTTTATGATGATACACTGCATTCCATTTGCTGATATCTTGTTGAGGATTTTTGCATATATGTTCCTCAAGGAGACTAGCCTATAGTTTTCTTTTCTAGTGGTTCTTTGTGTGGTTTTATGATCAGGATGATACTGGCTTCCACAAATGAGTTTGTGTGTACACCATGGTTCATGGTAGGAAGAATTTTAATCTTAAGAATCTGTGTGGTATTGTTAAGAGCTGATTTTAGGTTCAACTCAAATTCTAATTTTTTTCATAAATTCATTATAAAATTGAAATATTAAACAATCATTATCACTGCCAAACTAAGGCTCAGAAATGGCAGACTTGCAATGATAATGTTCAATAGAAAACTTGTGTGATGATGAACTCGTACCATTGTAATTGAGGCTTTTTCATAGTTTCCCTTCAAATACTTAAGATTTTATTTATTAGTTCCAACTTATTTGGGTACAGTTCTATTTGCTATGTATTTTCAATGGCTACTTATGAATTTTCAAGTCTCTTCAGGAAGCAAAAAAAAAAAAAAAAAAGAAATGTGAAATTAGGAACCAGAAAATGTTCTCACATTGCATTTGAGAAATTTAACTTCCCTGTAGTTAAACACACTGATGAGATTTAGCTATCATCAGTTTTTCCTAATGAAAACAACAAAAGGGTGTATGAGTGGACAATGGAAGAACATGACAACCCAAAACAAAGAATGACTTTTTCTGAGGTGAAAACGTGCAGATAATATTTATGTAAACACACATATATAATATATAATATAATACACAGTGATCAAAATGTACAGTGAATATTTAAATGAAACAATTTGGTACAGAAAAGAACAGAGCAGTATCGATCACCCTTAAAATACTCCACCTTGCTTTGCCCACATTTATGACATCAGTCTCTCCAGGTTCGGAAGATCCTCTTATGAGTGTCTTTAGAAGATCAGAAATAAACATTTTGAATCACTTTAGGGTATTAAGGCAGTTACAACAGAGCAACTAAAAGCGTTAAAGAGCACGCCCAGGACTGCCTGGGAAAGAGAGCAGAACAATGGGTAACTGCTGGAGGCGAGAGGGAGCTTTCTGAGGAGGGTTAATGGCAATGTTTCTTTTACCGTAATAAATTTCTTTAAATTTAAACATTCTTTGTTTTGTTTTCTTTTTAAATAAAATTTTTAAAAAAGTTTAAGTGTGTAAGATGAATGACCATATTACTGTTTTTGTTAGATTATGGAGCAGAACTGTTAGCAGTCTCATTGTTTGAATGTGTACTTTGTATGTTTTAACTTTGTAATTTGAACAACTATTTCCAAGAAGACAGTATGTAAGTTATCAAGTAATGACTTCTTAGTATTTTTTGTTCTTTTCTTTTTTTCCTTGGAATTTTGTATTGTTGCTACCCTTTTTTCTATTTTGTTTGTTTTGGTTTGTTCTCTTTTTAAATAAAATTTTTAAAAAATTTAAACATTCATCATATGTTTTGCTCACACCTATATAAACACATTTATATAATATAAAAATGACTGGCAAGTGTTTTTAATTATACTGAGCTAATAATAAGAATTAATATTGTAAGCAATGGAAATATGCCAGAAACTTAAAGAAGTCCAGATAATTAAGCAAAATAAATCACCCACAAATAATTAAGAAATGAGTATAAAGATTATACTTTGATATTCTCAGAGAGAAAACTACGAAGCTGATTTGTCCTAATATCACCACTACTGAAATTTTTAAACATGTTGTCTAACTATAAAAAGAAAAACTAGGGGCTGGGATGTAGGATGGAGCTGAATGTGAGAGCAAATACTCAGCATGAGTGAAGTCCTGGTTCTGGGTTTAATCACACACACACACACACCCCAGACAAATCTAGATTTAAACATGAATTTTTGAAAATGATTGTCCATACAATTTTATATTAAACTTACCCTTAATATTTATAAATAGGGTGTCAACTAAATTGTGACTTGATACCAAAGATATAAAATGCATACATTAAAGCAAAAGTTACTTCTTCCATACTCACTTGCAACAATGCGTCTTCCATCTGCTAAAATCATTTCTCCATTTTCTACTAGAGTTTTTAAAATACAGGTGACATTTGTTGGGGCTTTGTCTGCCTCATCTACTACCAGAACATGACCCAACTTTACTGCTTTAACCTTTGAAGACAGAAAATGTACCATAAATAAACACACATACACACAAACAAACAAACAAAAAAACAATGAAAGTAACCATTATTAAAACTATCACTGCTTTAGATTTATAATACCTGGTTTTAAATTGTGGATAATTATTTCATTTTCCTTCAGTATTAGAATCGTTCCTATGGTGGTGGTACTCAACAATACTTCAAATCATAGAATGAGGGATATAAAACAAGTATAATAGAGATTAAAGTTTCATGGAGGTTTAGAAGTGATACATCACAAGCATTGCTCTTCAAAGAACCATAACAAATGTAATGTTCCAAAAAAAAAGGGCTGGGAATGTACCTCTGTGCAAGGGCCCTGGGTTTAATCCCCACACTGCCAAAAAAAGTGTAACATTATTTTAATAGATCAGAATGGACAGTGCTAAACAAGTGAATATTCAAGATAAATGGAACTAGTGATCAAACTCTGGAAGAATATTTAATAAGAAGTAAATATGAGTAAGTCTATGTTGGCTGAAATGAAGGCTAAATGTAAGAAAAGACACTGGTGGGTTACACTGGGTTCAGCTACTAAGTACTGAGTTCCCAGACCAAGAAACATGAACTTATCTCATTAAGTGATGTGATGTACTTCAATATTTGTGAGTTCAGCCATGGTAGAAATAGCATATGAAGATACACTTTAGTATATTTAAGAAGGGTAACAATCTGCACAATAGTTTAAAAGGGGATTACTATAATAATTTGTTTAAAAAGGGTTTGTGTACTTGATTAGGTGTGAGTTTGAAACAAATAGAAATAAAAAATATATTACATTAATCTGAAGAGTTCTGAAGATGTGAAATCTATAGTTTTGGCAACTGCCTGAGTATTAAGGGAGAAAAGAAAAATAAGAGCCCTAGATCTTGGGTGACTATATGAGTCATGATATTATCTTTTTTTAATAGTAAAAAATATTTTATAGTAAACTATATCATAAAGTTTTCTTATTGCATAATTTTGATGAATAATTTTAGGGACATATAGATCAATAAATGGATCATTCCTCTTACCACAAATATTTTGCAACATATTCTAAAATAACTTATAAGGAAGTTTTTTAAAGTTAGGGTAATAATAAACTGAATTTTAGGAAAAGAAAACATGTAGTTTCTTCTTCCAGCCTCACCTCTGTTCAAGGAAAGTCTGACCCAACCTGAGGAACTTCAGACAGGAGACCTCAAAGGCTCCAGTCCCTGGAGTCTAAACCACAGAGGTTCTGTGATTTCTTACTTGCATCACTGCTCTGTGGAAGTTGCCTACACAGTGGACCATTTGTGGCATACTGGGACTTCTTTGGCTCTCAGGTAGGAAGCTGAAGACTGGACTTTCTTAGCTTTCTAAATGTTAAAGCTACTATTTAAAATCATTTTAAGAAATATTTCTAGAAATATTACCTCATTTCAAACTACACATTTGAAAACAAAAGCTGTAATAGATATTCATAGAGGACTCTTGCCATTCCTAAGTCTCTCCGGAGAAAAGAATAAGAAAACATGTTATTTTCCCAATAATTTGCATTTAAATATCCTCCCCTAAAATGACATAGGGATGAGGATATTCCAGTTAGACTGAAAGACATTAGAGTCAAGAATTCTCTCCAGCCACTTGAATGTTAAATATAGCTATCATCCAAAAAATACTTCAAATTATCCATATAATTGATTACTAACCAAAGGTGAGTCTTCGTACACAATGAGTCCATCTTTAACTGATGGCTGAAGAGTAAGTGTTTGTACAGTGGTGTCCCTAAAGTCAGACAAACATTTTTACAGTTAGTAAGGAAATAAACTGCTGTTTAATCATGGCCAAAAATACAACACAAAAATTCTTTTTTTTGTTCATGATCCTGATACACAATAAAAATAACAAAATTTCACTCAATACTTTGATGATTATATGAGATGATAAAAAATACGTTGAATACCAAAATATTTTAAAATTTTTACTACACTAAAAGGCATGTTGCTTTATTTATACCTAGCCTGAAAGAATTTGCCTTCTAATTTGTTTTTGTTTTTGTTTTTGGTACCGGGGATTGAACTCACGACCTCACGCTTGCCAGGCAGGCGCTTAAGCCACTGAGCTAAATCCCCAGCCCAAATAGTTAAATCCCTGGAGGCCTGGCCAGTGGCCATTCCTGCCTCCTCTGCTAAGCTCTCATTCCCGCCAACATGGCCCTCAGATGCATTAGCACCTGTCCCAACGACTGTTCCCACACTCTACAAAGAATTCATTTCAAAGAATCATTCTTTTATCTTCAGTAAAAATAAAAACATGTCTACCTCAGAAATGGTAAGGAAAACAAAACTATATTGTGGCCATTTATTGGTGCTTATCAACTTTTGATGTGAAGAAAAAATTTCTTGTGCAATGTTACGATACAGTCATGTATCAATTTTTTGTGTTCACAAGCCTCATAAATTTATTCTCAGACATACTTTATATTATCTTTTCCTGAGAAATTAAATTTTAAACAAACCAAGAACAGAGTTTAACTCACTTAAATTCACAGGTAATATTCTAGCAATAGAGAAGGGTTTGGGTGAGGAAGTGAAAAAGATGTGCTCACACTGATTTTTATAGCAGTATAATGAATTTCTCACCTCAGCTCACACCTATTTAATGGGTACCAACATGACACCTTCTACCACCAAAAAGGAAAAAGGAATTCTTGCATCATTGTCAGTAGAAGGAAATTCAGTTAATATTGTATTATAATTACTGTATAACACTTTATAATAGATGAAGAAGAGAAAATTCAAGCCAAATTCTCATTTAAAAAAAGAAAATGGGCCTGTTCTAAAAAATGTGAATTCTGGTGGCATACAAATTGTTACATTAGACTTCTCAAAAGATGTTTGTGCCAGAAATAAAAACAGTATGTTTGATGGGTGCAGCATAAATCAGATGTTTCCAAAAAAGACTAAAATGAGAATAAATATAAATGGTTTTCAATGGACTGGTCTGTGACAGAGAGGAATTTATAGGATAAAGTGGTTTGTTCTGTTCTTATTGATCTTTTCATCTAGTGCAACAAAGGAAAAGCAAAGGTTAGTAAAATATGCAAAATGATATTAAGCTTAAAAATTGGTTGATTTATATTTCAGCCAGTTATCGCGATTGTATAGGGATGGAAAACAATGTATTACCCTCTGTATAGTACTTAAGACAATAAGTAAAAAGCTTATTGTCTTAAGTACTACTCTACTATAAGCTTCAACTTCGTAAGAGATAAAGTGCTTACTATATTACTAGAGATACCAATGAATGGATTCTCAAGGACAATATAATGATTCTTTACAGAAAGTATTTAAATAATTTCTCCAAATTAATGAGTCTCTTGGATCAAAGGTATTAACTCTTTAAACAAGAAATACGGACCTTAAAAGAATATTTTACAAAATTTCCATTCTCTTTTGAATTGTTCCTCTCAAAAACAACTTTGAAATATAAGGTAGAATAGAATCAATAGTTTTAACAATGCCATGGAAAAGGTAAAAATACATCTTTGTCACATAGTTTTTAGCAGGTTTATTAAAGGATGGTTTTCTATTTACCAGTAAAGCTTGATGAATTAATTAGAATGTTCAGTTAATTGTTGACATTTATGTTGCCACCAATTGTTTGCACTTCTTACTACTTGCAAACTACAAATGAAAGCCTGTGCCAATAAATAGACACAAAAATAATGTGTTGAACACATTCATATTTTAACTGTGATTTTAATGCTTGTTTGAAGTTGGAGTTATTAGTGTATCAATAGTAACTAATATGATTCCACATGAAACTGAAGTAACTAAATTGTGTCAAGCAAGACCAGGTTTTTGTTAAAATAAGAAATAAAATTGGCCTTGGAGTGCAAGCACAAGCTGTTCTGAAATGCTGCCTGTAAAGGGACATGAAGCTAATATTTTCTAACTTATTGAGAAATGAAAGATCTCAAAATAGTGATATTTATTTTGAGAATGCTATTTTAATGATTTGCATTTTAATAGATTTATGATGAGTCTTCTTTGTGAAAAACAGTAACAGTTAAACCTAACATTGAAGGAAGAAAGAAGATGCACAAGAATTTCAAAGAGCTAATAAAAATTTCCTTTAACTTTAAAGCTCACTAAAGTAAAAATGGCTATAGAAATACTCCATTTGGTAATATGAGCCAAACATGAGCAAGGAGACAGAAGATGGTTGAAAGTAGGCACTGAACAGATGGCTCAATATTTGAAACAGAGGAGCGACTTTAAAATAGAGCTCAGTCATAATTTTCACCAATAAGATATATGCAAAATATCAGTGATTAAGAAGTAAATACTGTTGAAAACTATTTTTCAAGAACATATAACATCATCAAAAATATAAATTTTCATAAATCTAGACTAGAGGGCTCACTTTACTTCTGTCAAAGTAAACTTAATAAATTCTAAATTTTAAATAAATTTTAAATTCTAGTTAATAAACTTTTTTATGCTGATTTTAATGCTGCTATTCAAATCAGTAGTAAAATAAAGGTAAAAAGCACTAGTAATTATTAATAAAACGGTGGTACTTAGATATAGATGATGCAAGCAAGATTAAGAATTAACTGTTTACAAACATTCTAGGCTCTGGTGAACAGCATTACTGCACATGGCCTCCTACCTCCTCTTACAAAAGACAAATTAATTCTGCCATATTTGGAAAGAAATTTTTTCAGACCTTCAAATAAATACATTCCTTAGTATGAGATGGCAACATGTTGCCATCTCATACTAAGAAAAACCCAATTAAACCTAAATACTTCTAGTTTGGTCAATCCTTTAATTTTTTAAAGTTCAAAATTATGCATTTCTACAGAGGGAATTAATACAGAATAAATATAATTGACAAAAAGTTGGGAGCATAAAAAGAAAGGAAGGGAAGAAGAACAAGTATCAGTATAAACAACAGTTTGAATTTTTTGAGTACTTTAGAGAAAGATAAGCAAAATACTATTTCTGTCAAAGTGATTAAAAAGACTTCAGTTCTTAAGACAGTTGTTTGGGAAGACATATAGTTTATTTAGAAACCAATCACTCATCTCTGATATGCCCAGATGCAGAAAATCCTAGCAAACCAAAAATCGAAGGAAGATGTTAAGGGGTAACACTGAAGGAAGTCTTCAGGGCTGTAACACTTTGCAGTTCAGAGACACGTTCTTGCTGGGAACAGCTGACAACAGGATAGCAAAACAGTTATGTAATGATAGCTGACTATTTCAAAATCTTTAGTTTTCAAACTCTACTTACCTTCATCATGTCTCTTAGTCCTACAATATTTACATTATTTAGAAAGAAATTCTTAGTTGGGCCTGATGGCACACAACTATAATTCCAGCACTCTGGGAGGCTAGAGTAGGAAGATCCCAAGTTGAGGCTCAACCTGGGCAACTCAGTGAGACTATCAAAATTTTTAAGAAGAGCGGTGGATATAGCTCAGCATGAAGGTTCTAAGTTCAATTCCCCAGTACACACATATAAGAAGGAAGGAAGGAAGGAAGGAAGGAGGGAGGGAAGGAAGGAAGGAAGGAAGGAAGAAAAGAAAGAGGAAAGAAATTCTTCCAACAAAGGCATGACTATAAAGACTTCTCACAAATTCTGAATAGAGTTGTACAGTCTTTAAAAAATAAAAGCAAATCTAGTAAACTGGTATATAGAAAATTGGATCTTTTGCTTTTATTTTGTGTTATCTAGATGTTTCCACAAAGTCTCATGTGGTCATAATTGGGGCTTTTTGGAGGCAGCTGAATTGAGGGTATGTGATAACGAGACTGATTCACGAGATTGATTTGTGTTAGGATTCAGGCTGCCCACTCTGGGTGTCAGTGCTAACCTACCTAAGAGTGAGTAGCCTGGAGAGGGTATCAGCAACAGAAAGAGGTGCCTTGTCCCTTCTTGTTTGCTCCCTGCTACTTTCCTGCCTTTCTGACACTTTAAAAACTAGCTTTCAAGATTTATAGATTGTAGAGACTCAAAATGACCTAAATTCTTTGCAGGAACTTAATTTACTCTTTTCAGACAAAAACAGAAGACAGTATGCAGGTCCTTTATTAAAATTAAAATTAATAATGCATTTCTAACCAGTTTTTTAAAAGAAATGCAAGAAGAGAATGAAGGAAAAATATAAAGCTATGCACATCCGGGGGGTGAGGCTGATAAATGTTTTGTCCAGATAAATTTTATAAAAAAATAGTATATAAAATTTTTTATTTTTAAAAGACTTTACCAATTGGGTAACAACATAAATGTGGTAAATAATAAAAATCAGTAAACAAGTATATTTTCATATTTCAACATTGCCTAATCTTTCATTCAACTAATATTTGTTAAACAACTGGCAATAGGTATTGATTTAGATACTGGAAGAGTATTTGTGAACAAAACAGGTAGAAACTCCTTACTTTGGTGAGCTGAAATTCATATAATATTTAAAGGAACTTCTCTCACTGGACTAATAATGTGCCACCTTGAGTACAGTGTGAATTGGATCTTACATAAGTCTAAATATCGAAAGATATTTTCCCACAGCAATTTAAAGAAATAAAAGTTAGGGGCTGGGGGTTTAGCTCAGCGGAGTAAGTGCCTGCTTGGCAAACGCGAGGTTGTGAGTTTGATCCTCAGTACCAAAAAAAAAGAAATAAGAGTTAAAAAATTTTTTGATCATCAAGAACCAACCAATGATAAGTAGCCTGATGTTGCTTAAAGCTACCAGATGAGGTACGTTCTTCCTAGATCTGTCCGGGTATGTTTTTTTTTGAGTTATTATTCCAAAAGACATATTTCTATAACATATAATGCCTAAAAATTACTGTATGAGTTGTTTTTATAGAACATAGAATTATTTGATATACTCTAATCCATGAATTATTTTATCCTCATTTCTAGTTGTTTATCAGCTTGAAAAAAAATCTCAATATTATGGTTTTAATTTACTAGACTTTGGCCACCTGGGTTAAACAGAAAATAGAATGCAAATAAATGTTGTGTTTAGAAAACTTTTAAAGGGATTTTGGGCTTAAGTTTTTGCAATTTATGATGTATTGTTTTTATGACAAATTTTCTTAAAAATGGATACTATTGCATCTTAAGAAAAATAAAATATATCCCTTTTAGCAGAAAAATTAGAGTCTATATCAACATAAGTCTATCTCCTAAGGTTATTTTCATGGCAGAGGAGAACGTACAGAGGATTTAGGGAGCTGTGTATCAAAATGGTCATCTGTGCACATTTCCTTGTCATCTTGTGTATTACCTTACAATCTGTTGTAGGTTTTCAAGTCTATTCAATAATACACCTAGTTTGCTTCAATGCAAAATGTTTAAGTCATCAGTAGGAAAACAGCAGTAAGAAGCTATTGTCCTGAGCCAGTGTCTTCTGGAAACTAGGTGAAGAGAAGACAGCTGACACTGCACAGCAAGCTCAGCTGGATACCATTTCTGTTCTGGTACCTATCACATTATTTTTGAACCCCAAATTTAATAAATGAGTGGCTATAAATGGAGATCTTTTTTCATTGCTTTATGAACTATGTCAGGGTAATCACTGTGGACAGTTTCCAGAATGGTGCTGAAAAGATGCTATGTGCAGCATTTCCTGACTTCTGCTGGGAAGTATGTCAACAACTGCATGTTTTAAGATATCATATAGCTTATGTCATCTTGAGACTGAAAACTCGCATCTTCTGGGCAATCTCTTTGAGTCTTTCAGGGTGAAGATGAGGACGTGGTTCACTTGTAGTGTACTCTTGTTTGGTTTAAGTATTACTGCTATTTATTTAATATTAGCCAGAGCATCTTCAAAGCTACATATACACACACACACACACACTCTCTCTCTCTCTCTCTCTCTCTCTTTCTCTCTCTCTCTCTCTCATAAAAGAGTGTTTAATACATGGATGAAACAAATAAACACTTTATAGAGGTTAAAAAAAAAAAACAACTTTAAACTGGCACTCTCCAGAGCTACTGAAATTCTAATGAGGCCTTCCCTGTCTAATTATGTAAGATTGTTAACCCAGACCTGGTTTCCTTCCTTCCTTTATTCCCCCACCCAAGATTAACTAGAATAGGATTTTTTTTTGAGACAGGGTCTCATTATGTTATTCAAGGCAAACTTGAACTCACTAAGTAGCCCAGGCTGGGTTTGAACTCATGGCAATCCTCCTGCCTCAGTCTCGTAAGTTTTTGAGGCAGGGTCTTACTATTAGTCCAGGCTGGCCTTGAACACACATCAGTTCTTATGCTTCAGCCTCCCAAGAACTGGAATTACAGGTATGTGCCACCACACCCGAAATAGTAAATATTTTACACTCTCTCTCTCTCTCTCTTCCCCCCTCCCTCTACCTTTCCCTCTCTCTTTCTCTCCAGCTCTCCCTCCATACCTCCTTTCTTTTCTTTTCTTTTCTTTTTTCTTTTCTTTTCTCTTCTCTTCTCTTCTCTTCTCTTCTCTTCTCTTCTTTTCTTTTCTTTTCTTTCTTTCTTTCGTCTGAACAGCTGTTATGGCCAGTCTTTAAATATGCTCAGCTCAAATTTTGCTTTCTCTTAGAAGCACTCCCCACTTCTCACCTCTACTCTTATTATTAAACTAATGCTCTAGAAAGTCCTCTACCCTTAAGATAGCTTTAGCTGTTTGTATGATTGTTTCTCACAAGGAATAGCATTTATCATCTTTTTAAATATATATACCCAGTCCTATAGCTATGCATTGTACCTTGTAAGAATGTGATAAATGTTTGGCCAAAGAATGAACAAATGTGTGAATATATTAAATAAATATTAATTATGTGCTTCTAATGCATGAAGCAGATTATTAGGCATAAAGGATTATAGAGTGACACCTATAATCACAAACTTAATTAATTTGGTTCACAAACTTAATTCTTTCCACAATTATGGTAGCAAATTGAATTGTATAAGAACTGAATCAAATTTTCCCATAAGGTCAACAGCAAACCTAACCACTGAATTTGATTCTGCTTCATCCAATTCATTTGCAACTAGAATGGTGGAAAGAATTAAGTTTGTGGACTAAGGTATCACTGTACATCAATAATAACTCAGACAGCAAGATAGATATAAAATAATTATAATTCATGTCAGAAGTGAGAAGAACTGTAATAGAATAGCAAATAGGTAGATACATCTTTGGCAAATGGGACACTAAAAGATGGAGAAGGGAAGGAAACTGGATTTAAAAAGAAATAAGATGTGTCATATACGTGTACCAGCTACCCATGAAGAATGTATTCATGATGTACCACAAACATGCACTAACAACAACAACAACAACAACAAAAAGAACTATAATCAAGCCAGAGTTCAATGAGGACTCAGAAAATAAGGTGATTAAGTTTGACTGAAGAGGGCAGGGTCTTAATGTTAGAATCTGACTTTAAGCTATCAGACACAGGTAGAAGGTGCCTCTAGACAGGGCAAGTGCTAAATGTGGAAAAGTTTGAAGATGCAAGTTTCAAGGAATGTCTAACTATCTAACATGTATAGAATACAGTTTTTTTGGGAGAGAAAAGGTAGGTAGGCTAAAGTATCCTGGTCTGATGCTCCTTTCTCTGCTTTATTTTCCCCAAAACATGTATGACTGTCTGACATAGTAAACATTTTAACTATTTCATTCTCTCTCTTCTCCTGCCATCAACTGGTATAAACATGAAGGTTAAGCTAGTGCTTTTGTTCAGTCACAATTTACTCACACTTAAAAACGTAAGCAGCATATAGTAGATGTTCAATAATGGTTACTGAAGTGGATTTATTTTAGGTACCCTAATCATGTCCCCTATAAGTTACTAAAAGTTAAGATTTAACAGTGGCTAAGGTCTTAAATTTCATGCTAGAAAAAAAATTTCTCAGAATAGGAAAATCTATGAGTAGATTTTGTCTAGGGTAGGGACTAGGAGAAGATAGCTAGTGAGTAGAGTGTTTTGTTTTGGAATATCAAAAATTATACAAATTTGTGGTCAAGGCTATAGAATTTTGTCAGTGTGCTAAAATATTCTGAATCTTATACTTTAAGTTTGCAGTTATGTGACATGCAAATTTTAGTTCAATCAAGTTATTATTTTAAAGAAAAATTTCATGCCAGAGTCTGACTTCCATTTCACGGGAACGGTGAAGCCATTAGAGGATTATCTGTCCATTTCAGCAGAGAACTTGCTAACTAGTCAAGACATAATTTATATCTTTGTTTAATAAATGCTTATGGAATACTGGCCATACTCCAGACATCACACTGGCGGTAGGTAGCTGAAGACATATTCCTCCTCTTAAGGAAAGCTTACTGTCCAGTAGGGAAGACAGAGATAGGGACATGTAATTCTGATAATGAGTGATAGGTACACTAGAAGAACCTGTTCTAGGTCACTGGCCTTAAATGCACCATCAATAAAAGTTCTTTTGGAAGAGACCCATTCTAAAACATGTAAAAATAGACGTAAGCAATGAACTCAAACTGAAAAACAATACATTAAAATACTCTTAGTATTTATTTGTTAATAATAAAAACTATGTTCTCATTAAAAATTAAATAAGGTTATTTTGGGGAGAACAATATGATTGATACATTTTTATTATTTGTGTGATTTAAAGGCCTCGCCCTAAACCTAGTTTATTTTAATAGCTGAAAAAAAGCTCACAAAGACACCTATGTAGATCCAGAGGAAAGAAGTGGAATACTGACTGCACTCCTTGCAGCTAAACGTGCAGTTTTCAATCCCATTTCTCAAATGTAAAAAGTTTGCTCCCTATTTAAAAAAACACTATGTGTTAATGGTGGCACAAAGAAAGGAAACATTTCCTTATGAAAGAGAATGAGAAGTTTAAAACATTTTTCCGCAGGAAAAGATTTTAATTTACATTTTCAAGAGAAAAGTAGGAATTTTCCAGGTAGACTTGACAGAGAATATCAGACTGTGAGAGTTGTACGTGGTACATTACGTAGCCATGAATATCCTTTAGTGGTTGGCTATCCTCGTATTCTAAACAGTCACCTGCCCAGGATCTTGCAACCTTTTAGTGACTGGGATGTGAAGGCCTAGCTATTAATTCTAGCACAGAGCCTGCCTACATTGGGTCAATTCACATGAGTCTCTAAAATAGACAAGCTTGCTGAAATGTCAGAACACCTTGCTATTGATTCTGCCATGATTTTGCAAATAGTCATTGCTGCCAAAACTTAATCAGTGCTTGAATTCTTTTCATCAGCTACTCTCCCATTTACACCCTATCATACTGAAATTTTGGAAATTATTTTCATTTACATTTTAGTATTCTATTTCATTTAGTAGTTAGTATTCTACTTGGCTATTTGCTAAATAATTTTTTACTGTATGTGTTCTTATCACTTAGACAGCCTCCTGGTAGTAATGAGTTTTGTCTACACAGTTCATCCCTGTGTTGTCAAAGTCTAGAATAGTCTAGGATGTCACAGGAGCTCAGTAAAGGGTTGTTGTAAGACATGCTGTGATGTCTTACTAAGATTTTCACCACTAAATATACCTGTCCTACAGCTGCTACCGCACTGATTGAGGAGTTCACAGTTAAACTTTCCTCCAGAGACTTTCCATCCACCAATGGGCCCCCAAAATGCCTAGCAGGTTTCAGGTACCCCTTTCCATCCTAGCGGGCAGCCCTTACCCAGTCACTTACTAACATAGGAGCAAAAAAGATTGTCTCTCTTGCTTCCGTGTGGGATGCAAAGTAGAACCATCACACTACAGAGTCCCTGTGAGTATGGCGAGGTGGGATTTCAGCCCTAGCTACATCTTATGCCCAGTGTCATCCTGATTTCTTCAGTTCCCTGTAGGGAAGGTCCCTGTAGGTGTCACCTAAAAGCTTGCCTTCTAAAATCACTTACTCCAACTCCAACATTCTCCTTCTGGCACTGCTTCAAGAGAACCTAACCTAAGGTGAAGGTTGACTGGCTGATTGAATGAATGACTAAAGTTAAATGTAGAAACAATTCTTAGGATATTTTTTTAGCAATGCTCTTAATTCATTTTGCACAAAACATTAAAACTACATCTCAGTTAACAGAAATTTCTTAACTGGGATGTGAGCTGAGTAATCCCATGAACATAACAATCTATTTGCTGGATTGAAGCACCTCAGGCCTTCCCTTCTGCTCATTTTGTCATCGTCACCATCTGAAGAATGTGGCTACAACAAGATCTGCTTTACTTATAAGGTATCATACTTACAAGCTCAAAAAAAACATTCTAAGTCTAAATAAGTAAAGAGACATTTGGGAGCTATTGGGTACTTGTTCAAGGTCCTTCTGTACTTTACATGCTGCCCTCAGGAAAGCAGCAGGACTCTAGCTGGTGCCGGCTAGGAAGGTCCCAAGAGAGGAGCAGGTTTAAGTCGTAAAAACATGATGTTAAGTGTGTTCAGATGATCTGAGACTGGAACAATTCAAATATTGAGTTTACTGATTTTTTATTAATTCAAAAAAGCTAATTTGGGGGGGTACTATAGATTGAACCCAGAGTGTTTAGACTGAGCTACATCCCCTGTCAATTTTCACTTTTTTAAAATTTTTGATTTTGAGACAAGGTCTTACTAAGTTACTCAACTGCTCAGGCTGAGCTCAAACATGCAATTGTGCTGTCTCCCAGAGTGTTGGAATTACAGGCATACGCCACCACGCTTGGCTCCAGCACAAAATTTGTAATTCTACTTCTATCAGGATATCATTGATTTTATAATAGGAATCATTGTAAAATAATAATCTTCTTAATAAATGTTGTTATATGACTAAAAATAAAAGGATTGGGACTTATAAACTAAATATACAATAGTCACTGACCTGAAGTGTAGCTGAGATCAGAGACAGTGACTAAATGAAATATTGGTACGTAGAGTGCTTTATTTCTGTAAAAAGAGAGAATCAGATTTGGAAACTATAACAGTTGTTAAATATGGGTGACAAATTTTGATCTGTATTATATATTTATATTTACATTTTGTTGGGTTTTAAAAGTTTTTCTCTAAAAAGGCATAAAACACTTGAACAAAATTGTGTTGTAATGGCAAAGCGTATAACAAAACAGAAAAACATGCAATGTATCAGTGCTTCTCAAGATTCTTAAACTTGTGATTTAGAAAACAATAATGAAAGACAATCCCATAGACACCTCACTGTTTCCAGCCTTCTCTTCCAAAACAGCCTAGAGCATGCCACTCACTGGGTCTCTAGTTTCAGGAGTCTGTCTGCAGCTCTGACTCATCAGCCTCTGAAATCCCCAAATTATGAGCCAGAATCAAGCAACATTTTGGTAGCTGCACTGAAACAAAGGATACCACAGAAGTAGTGTCCACGGAGGAGGAACGATATGTAATTTGACTCAAGTTTTTGGTTTCTTTTAATCTCCTGACTGAACAGGAAGTAGCACCATTACATTTGCTGATGACACACCTCAGAGAAAGGTCCGATTGAGAGTCAATGTAAATTTAGTAATCTGGAGAGTGGTCAAGAAAACAGAAGATGCAATTTAATAAGGACATTACTACTGACTAAAAATGGAAAAAATATGCAAAATATGCAGAAAAAGACTTGAGGACAAGCCTAAGCAAGGATTAAGAATATAATGCTAGAATTTAATAAATCAAGCTATTATACATAGACTGAGGAATAGTAAGAATTGATTGACCAACAATCCTATTATATGGCTCACATTATACTGAGATACTTAATATCCTCACTTAAGTACTGTTTAGCTGAACACAGTAAAGCCAAGTAGCGACACAGAGTAGTAGCTAGACTACAGGGTTAAACCCAGGACGCATGAAGCCAGATAAAGCCTACCCAAGTTGCTTAAACCCTCTGAGCATCAGTGGCCTCATCTGCAAAATAGAGACAGAGATAGAAATAGTGTGGCTCTTGTAGACTTGCAGTAACAGTAATAACTTCCAATATGAGAACAGCTTAGAATAGTGCCTGGCACATACTCTGTGAATGTTTATTAAAGAAACAAAAATAACAGAAGAATTTAAATGGATAAGATGGTCTATCAGAGAACAGCAAAAAAAAAAAAGTTACTATACATTTACAGATCCACACGGAAAAATGTGAGGCGGGGCATAATTCACATTCTTAGTGAACTATTGTTCAAGGGCAGATAAACATTTCTAAAATAGATTTTTCAAATTCATGGGTGAGACCGAAGAAGCCTCCATGCAGCAGCTGTCATCTGAAGTAACCCAGCTTTCTATTGCTGTGATCGGAGCTAAGAATGTTGGGATGGCTCAATCATCCTGTTTTCCATGGCAATTCAAAATAATTTTGTCTTTTTTTATTTTCTACCAATGTTTGTATCTGCCTGCTGGGACTTCGTGAGCTTCAAAATTTATACTGTCATACTCAGTTTTCATCAGCCTGAGGACAGCTTTGAATGTTGACTCTGCTGGGCTTTAGAAAGCATGTCATCATTCACTCCAGAAAGGAGGCCAGCAGTAAAGTTTTGGACTTAATCTGCTATATATTTTATTTCACTTGTTTCACAAAGAAACAACTATGAAAATATGATAGAAGAAAAGCAAATGTTTTAATAATAATCATCCACAATGCAAGATTTTTAACTACTTCAGATGGTTGGAACATTTATATAATATAGTCACAGGTCTAATATATATGTAGATAAATGACCTTGCTCAACTCAGAAATAGCTTTCAGTGCTTCTAAATAAGGACATCTGACCACAGGGGAGCTTTAGTTGGAAGGTCTCAATGAAATTAGCACATACCAACTCATTTTGACAAACACTTAGTCATATTTGTTATTTTGTATTAACCATGCAAAGGCTTCAGGATTGCTCACCTCATTTATAAGGGAATTACTCAACAAACTCCCTCCCCATAGTTATCAAGGATTCTAGAATCAGTTATTTGTGCTATTTCATATGTCCCTCCTCCCTATTCTCATCATCGATATGCTTGTTTAGCCCCAATAATTTTATCTGGATTCTTGAAATACCTCTTTGTGTTTTAGTGATTAAGTTCCATCTGACTTGAATCAACTTGAATGAACCCACAGCCTATGGCCAAAATGCTCTTTATTGCTTTAGCTCCACACTACACTCGGGGTTCACTACAATCTTATAGGATTCCTCCTGCATCTACACACAAATGCACTAAGCTACACTGAGGTATCCCTTACTTTTCGGCTTTTTCATAGCCTATTTTCCATGACTGTGATCCCTTTATCTTCATTTTTTTTTAACTTAGAAAACTACTTATCCCTTAGGACTCAGTTTAAATGCCACCTTCTCCAGACACCCTCTACTGCATTCCAGCCACATAGTCCGAGGACTGAGCCTCTAGGCTTCTACAGCCCTTCCACATGCCTCTTTCACAGCTTGCAAACAATAACTATACCATAAGTACTAATGTTCTTTCACCACTTAGAAGAAAGCAAGTACCTCTAGGTCAATCTGAAAGCCATTATCTATGTATCAGCAGTACCTAAGACGGTCTCTGGCAAACAGGAAAAAATTTACATATTATGTGAATGAATTAATATCTAATGAATAAAGCAGGTTCCTTTTCCTCAAAAAGTTTCTTGTTTTGTTGGGGAGAAATGATTGGGAGAAGGAAAACAGACAGAAATGAGATTTTAGAAATTATTATGAGCTAAGTATCCCCCATCCAAAATGTTTGGGTTGAGAAGAGTTTTCGAGTTTGGAGTTTTTTGAATTTAGGAATACTTGCATAGGCTTTACCAGCTGCATATCCCTAATTCAAAAATTCAAAATCTGAAATTTTATGCACATCATGTTAGAATTCAAAAAGTTCCAGATTTTAGAGCATTTTGAATTCTGGATTTTTTAATTAGGGGTGCTCTGATTGTATAATGCAAATCAGAGTTAGATAACAAAGTAAAGGATATGGTAAGAAAAATACTAGTATGCCTAAATTGGTCCCTAAAAGCACCTGACTATTTTTGGTCCATTACACACATTCCTTCAATTAATCTTCACAAACACCCTCTAAAAAATTATTTTCGTTTGATAGATAAGGGAATTAGGACTCAAGGAACTCAAGGTAACACAAAAGCTGGTAAACACGGATTTGATCTCTAAAACCAGTGTTCTGTTACAACTATACAAATTTAACCCTATGGAGACTCAGAGGAAGGAACAGTTATGCTCAGAATAGCATCAGGAAAGGTTCCATGTAGAAGTTACAGTGAACCAAACTTTGAAGGGCTGAGAGACAAATGGGGTACATTTTATAGACAAATCAATAAAAACAAGCATGGATTCAAGTTGAGATCTTGTGAGTACGACACAATGGTTCAGTATGGAATTAGGTATCTTCACGGCAAATCCTAGTAGAAGAGAAAGTTGGGGCTGCAGGGGGAGCACTGGGAACTCTACTGTTTCACGGTGTATCTCTGTTAGAAACAGTCAAGAGCACAGATCATGTTAATGCTTGTACCTGTGCTGGCATCTTCATATCTGAAGAAAATGAATTTTAAAAATCTGGTAATGCAATTTCATAAGATAATTCTGATTTTAATATTGATGTATACTTCTATTCAAGGAGAAATTACAGCTATGAAAGTTAAATATTTGAGCATCCTTTCCTGTCAAAGAAATACAACATTGTAGAAAAAGAAGTAAATATGCAAGATACATGGTTTCTTCTGTTTAGAATGAATCTCATAAAAATAATGACATTCATTAGTCTTTTAAATTACTGAAATCATACTCCTAAGACATACTTTTGATTTTAACTGAATATACAAAATTCTCAGCTTGTTCACTTTATGAAATCTTTATCAAAACATAGATGACCATACTTAAGAGTATCTGGTTATGTGCTTTATTTATATATATCTGCTGACAGTTTTACTTTATCAAGATTATATTTTTGAATAGATCCTATAACTAATCTTGCTCAAATAACATTCATAGATTAAATAGACAATGACTAATTATTTAGATTGTAACATCACAAATCCACTAGAGGGAATCTAAAATAAACAAAGTAAAGGCCTTAGTAGATCAGAGAACTCCTTAACATTTTGTTATAACTGCTATTTTAGGGTTTTAAAACATGTTTCTCTTAAAGCAATTTTAAGACCTTAAATTTTATTGTGAACTTAGCTCTAAAGTTGTAAATAATAAAGAAAAATTCCCCAAATTAAAATTAGTGGGAATGTCAGTCTACTTATTGAACAATTAAATATCTTAAATTGAGTGTTTTTTACTTACTTTACATAAAAATTAAATATATAATACTATTGAATAGAGATATCTCAGAGTCCTATTAAAATGAGTAGATATAATTTTATTTTTGATACTATCATTAATAATATAGCAACAAGAGAAAAGCCAGCATCTCCCAAGAATCCCCATGCCAGGACTTGGGGGACCAACCAAGAAAGCAAGGATGCAGCCTTTCTGGTAAGCAGCACAATCCTACTGGTGCCAATCAAAACACACACACACACACACACACACACACACACACACACAGTTCATAGCAAGTAAGGTAGATAAAGCGACTAAATGCTTGTATTGTTTGGTTGATTATGCAGGTCTGGGGCCAGCGGTCTGAGCATCTCTCCAGGGACGCAAATATGGGGGATTTCCTCCTATCTTGTCTTTGAAATCCAATACTGTTTTTACTGTATTACTTTGTTCTGATTAATTGTTTTGCTTTATTCAATATTCTGTTTTGATTGGTTTTATTGTGTTTGTTTTTGGTTTGATTTTGCTATACTTGATGGAATAGACAACTATTGTGATGATAACAAAATATACTACGGTAGCTATTATTATTTTCCTGCTTTCCTGCTCTGAAGTTCTGTACCAATTTTGCTGCATTGTCTTGATTGGCTTTGTTCTGTCTTACTTTGTTGTTTTTTACTATCTTAAAAATATAAATAAATAAATAAATAAATAAATAATATAGCAACAGGTGCTATAAAATATAAATATCTGACTTTAAAACTTTATTGTATTTTGAATTTAGAAAAATCTTCATAGATAAAACTGTATGTATTTATCTAGCCAATGTTAAAATTTCTACAGAGTATAAATTAGCAGCATGTAACTCTCTACTGTTTTACAAACCAGTTGTTATTTTTGGACAAAAGGTAGCATTAAAGGCACCCCAGATGAAGTAAGGCAGGCTAAGTCTAATTCCCTAAACTTTTAAAAGCATCTTAAATATCATTTTGTTCTTGATTGGTCAAAGATATTCAAATATAGAGGAAAAAGATATATAAGTGGCCCACTTGGTCTTCTCTTTTTTTCTTGGAAGTGAAAAGAGTAATACCCAAAGAAAGAGTGAAAAACAGACAGCTTCAAAAGGGTGTGGTGGCACAGTCCCACAATTCTAACCACTCAGGGGGCTAAGGCAGGAGTATGGAAAGATCAAGGGAAGAGTAGTTAACTTAGTGAGAACTTGTCTCAAAAAGAAAAAAAAGAGGGATAGTGATACACCTCAGTGGTCACGTACTTGTCAAGTGCAAAGCCCTGAGTTCAATTCCTAGTACTAAAAAATTAAAATAGAATAAATAAAAAAGATATCATGAAATACATATATTATAAACTAAGGGTTAAAAATTAGTGATTTAGGCATTTGTACCTGAGTGTGTAAAAAAAGAACAGCATGAAGTTAAATACATAAATAAATGGAAGTGGGTAATAAAGACAAAATCAGGAATTATTGAAATAGAAAAAAACTTAATGAGAGAGGTTCAACAATGTTAAAAGATGATTCTTTGACAGCCAATAATATTAATAACTCCCTGACAAAACTGACTCAGGAGATAGATAATCAATACCAGGAGTAACAGTGGGGATGATAACCAAACATAATGGTACACATCTACAATCCCAGCACTCTGGAAGGCTCAGGCAGGAAAATGGCAAGCTAGAGCAAGATGGGGCAACTCAGTGATTTAGTGAGATCCTACCTCAAAATAAAAAACACAAAGATGTTGCTCAGTATAAAGACCCTGGGTTGAATCCCTAGTACCACAAAAAGGACAACCATCACCTTGCTCTAGAATTAAAATCCACTTTTTTTTGAGACAAGGTTTTGCCATGCAATTCGAATTGGTCTTAAACTCACCATGTAGCCCAGGCTGGCACTGAATTTATAGTAATCCTTCTGCTTCAGCCTCCTGAGTGCTAGGATTACAGGCATGGGCCACACAAAACCCACTTTGTTATGCCATACTATCCTTTTCTATATATTGCTGGATTTGTTAATTTTGTATCTTTGTCCATGGAAAATAATGAATTGTAATTTTTTATTATGCAATTTGTTTATTATGTGTTTATTCTGTAATTTTTTTATTATGTGTTGAAAAATACCTTCATATTTCTTTGTCTTTAAGTGCCTGTTTTTGCTCAGATAAAGATTACTTTTGCTGAATACACTATTTAATACTAAATTTTTATTTACCATTTAGTACTTTAAAAGCAATTGTTTCATTGGATTATGTTTCACGATAAATTCTAAATTTTTATGAGAAGTGATTTTTTTAGTGTTCCTCTATATGCAGTCTTTCTTTTCTCTCTGTCTTGCTAATTCTGGTTGTTTTAAAGATTTTCTATTCGCTTTCAGCAATTTGATTACAATGTGCCAGTTACAGCTTTCTGTTTACCTTGCTGTAGGTTCACTGAGTTTCCCAGATTGGTGACTTTATATTGTTTGATCAAATTTAGGAAAATTTCCATTATGTGTATATATATATATATATATATGTATGTATTTTTTTGGTACCAGCGATTGAACTCACGACCTCATGCTTGGCAGGCACTTACGCCACTAAGCTAAACCCCTGGCCCCTAATTGTAATTCTTTAAATTTCTTTTTTTTTTTTTCTTTTGAGATTCTAGTTGTACCTATATGAAGCTACTTTGCTTATGGTTGTCATTTCTGTACTGAGAGTTCCTAATTATTTCCTCATTATGTTCATTTTCCCCTCTTAAATTCTTCAGTATGTTGATGGAAACTGTTTGCCTGCTAATTCCATCATTTTCACTTTTGAGTCTATTTCTGCTGATCACTTTTCCAGGTTCTCATATATCTAGTAATTTTCTGTTGAAGGTTTGTCATTACTTAAGGTATGTTGTTGACTGCTGGAATCCTTCAGTCTTCCTGAGTGCTGTGTTTTGTTCAGGTAAGCATTTAATTTACATTTGAATCACCTCTATCTTTTCAACCTATTCCTTCCTGCTTTCCCCAAAATTCACTGCTTTAATTTTTAAAGTCATTTTGTATGAGAAAAAAATCTCTAAAATAATGTAAATAACAAATATCATTGTTTATTCAAGGCTTATTGTTAAACTTTTTAAGGGTGCATATGGAGTGGTCTTTACTATAGGGGATACATTACTCTCCCAAAGCATAAAGCTTATAGGGTTATCTTCTGAATACTAGAAGTGTTTAATGAAGGTTCTTAACCATGTGGGAGTTCTAGTAGTTTTTCAGAGATCCCTGATGGTTCTCCTTTCCTAATATTTGGAACTTTGTCCAGTTTAATAGATCTTTACTAGGGAAGACTAGTCTGCTATTATTCCTCTGTTACAGCCAGTGGTGTAAATCCTAACAAGGAGTTTCAATGTCCTCTACACGTCTACAATTTTCTCTCAAAAACTCACATTTAACAAAACAACCCAAACCAGAAGCTAATTGTTATAATTCAATCTAATGCTCTTTCTCCTGCACAGTATTTTTTTATCTCCAAGAATAAAACAACAGTAAGTTGTTTTAAATTGCTTAACTCTTGGTATATTGCTTAACAGCCCACTCTATCTTGCGCTGCCCCTTCCCCCTTCATTTTTACAGTCTAGTGGATGTGTGGCTTAGATTTCTTTTCTTAAAATATGTAACAGGTTCACTGATAAAACTAAAAATGGTTTGAGAAAATCTATGTGCTCAAAAGCTCTTCATGAGCCACCATTCTGACCATACAAAAGTAAATAATCCATAGAGTGTTTCCAGGAAAGCAAAAAGACACTAATAGACACTTTTCTGTCTCTTTATCTCATACCTGAGATCTATACAGCTTGTTGTTTCTCCCTGTGAGCTCTTTTAGCTTCTTGTTAGGAGAACAGGCTTAAGTGCTACATATTTGTCTTCTAATTTAAGTGCCTCAATGTTGATGAGATCTCCTAGAATATAATGTTCATCACTCTGTCCACAAAATATCTATTAATTCATGTTTATAAAGTATTATTCACTTTAAAAATAAATTTTGCATGGTTTTATTACCTTCTAAGGAGAAGAGAGAGAAGAGCAGTTGGAACAGGAATGAAACTGGTATGAAAAATGAAGCTTTGAGAAAGTATATTTAGATGGCACTAGAAGAAAGATGAATAATTAAATCAGTGTTAAGAGCAAATGGGTACTCTAATACTCTCACCTGTGCAGCTGAATATATTCTCGGGGTCTGTTGAGCAGGTGAAGGAATCTGTCAACAATCTTGTTTTTTCCTACACCCTGTAATTACAGAGAGAGCATTAAACAAAATAACAACAACAACAACAAAACTTTTGCTTGGAGATAAGTTTTTGCCAAATCTGAAGAAACTTTTACTGAAATTACTTTCTTGTAGTTGTACAATTTTAGGTTATTATTAATCAAAACCAAACTAGTAAGCATATACAACACATTTCTTATGACAGAAAGGTTTTTTTTAATTGCTTCTAAACATAGCAATTTTAAGTTATTCTCCTTTATATGGCAATCCATAAGTCAGTTTCTTACATCTTGATTCTTCGCTTTTATAATTTTGCACTGAAATATAGATATTATAGCAAAGTATTAACTATTTCAGATTTGAAAAGTAGCATCAAAAGTGATCAAGTGAATATAAAGTATGGTTTTTCTCATCAGTTCTTTGAGTAGTTTTCAGCTATAAGTAGATGAATATAGTACTGTGCTTTTTGTGCTTAATCAAACATTCATTTCTTATCTTTTCATTCCATTTTCTAGGCCTTTGAAACCCTAGAAACCTGAAATTGTAACAAGTTATATTAAAAACTCAACTATATTTGGTCTTCTTAGAAATGTCCTCATTTCAACTTACTGATGTAAAAGTTGCTATCCATTTTTTTGTAAAAGTCTGTTAGAAATGGTACATGTTTCCATGCTATTTCTCTTTTTAAAATGTTTCACTTAGCAGAACACAAACGATAGGGTGAAATTTTTAACAATTAGGTTGTGTGGGAAGATTAAAAGTGGTTAAAAGGCTGAACTTTATGTCATACAGGGGATAGCAAAAATAATTTAAATTCTTATCTTGTTCCAAGTTCTATGTTAAGTATTTGCATGTGTTATTTCATTCAATCACCATAGATACATAGTTCTATGAGATAGGAATTAGGATTATTCCAGCTTCTTAAATAAAGAAACTAAGGTTCAGAGAAATAAGCAATCTGTCCACAATCACATAGGTAATCACAGTGCAGTCAGGACTCAAATCCAGGTATGTACGATTTGAATGCTCATGCTTCCAGCCTCTATGTTATGGATTATATATCTTTCAGTGTGAAATGTATTTAGGCAGTCTGGGCCTTAAATGCTCTCTTTCCTCACTTCTAGGAATCATCCTTCAGAAATAATTAGGCAGATCAGTAAAAAGTGTGGTACTATTAGAAACAGCAGAAGCCCAATAAAGAAACAGTTGTCATTACTGGTTTCTTTACTACACAGTCAATTATCTTATAAAGGAAAGTATTCTAAAGCACCAAAGATGGAAATTAATCAATCAAATGAGTATTGATTGAGTGCTATGGAATTCAGGAATCTTTGGTTACTACTATATTCCCAGAGTTCAGCATAGTGCCCGACACAAATAATATATTCAATAAATATTTTTCAAGTGAATGAATAAGAAATTTGTAAAGTATTAGAAAAGGGATCCAAATCCTAGTAAAATAAAAATGGTGACCACGTTAGCAGGAATACTGAATAATAGACTCTGCTGAATTACAGCCTTGTAATAGCTGGACACATTTTGTGAATGATTCGATTTATTTCATCTACAAAAGATTCAAGGTTATCAGAGCTGCATGTCAAACTAACAAGCTCACTAGCAAAAAGAATGGGTCATTTCCTCTTTAGAAATCTTCTCCATATCTAACTGGATTTCATCCAAAATAATCTCAAGCCCCACACAGAAGCATAAAGAAGGAAAATCGCACTTTCACATTTACATGTCAATAACAACAGCTAGGAAAGCTTTAAATGGTACCCTGCAATAAACATAAAGTGTTACATAGATAAAATAAAATGAGTAAAGTACATGTGTTAATTTTTCAGCTATGTTAAATTTCATCATCTTAGAGAAACGCAAACATGATAAGTGCATCATGTCAGAAATAGGAAGGGATTCCTGAAAACACTGAGTCATAAAAAGCTATGATCGATCAGGGAGTTTCTCCTCTGTCTACCTCCAAAGTTGTGGGATCAGCCATACGTTTTCAAACCCGTCTTGAGCAATGAACCGTTTCAGGATTCCTAGCTCTCTAAGATGTCAGATAAGGCCCTAGCTGCCACTAAGGAGATCTTACTGTGTCTCTTTAAATGTGAGGGTTTCTAGAATTCCAAACTCAGCTGTTTTATTGCTCTAGGCACTCTCTCTGGGGAGTCTCACCCACTCCCATGACCTAAGTCATCACATATGGCTCATACTTCTTTCGTAAGATCCCCTATTGTTGTCACTTGAACTTCTGTACCAGATGTTCATACCAAACTCATTAGGCTCCCATCCAAATCTATTTGCTTCTTTTTTAAAATCCAAATATAACAGTATGGCCATGTATCATGTTGCTGAATGATTCTTACAATATTTTTTATAATTTATTAATATTTTTTCCACTTCCCCCAATTCTGCAATTTCATTTAATGTCATTAGGATCTTGGTTGTTTCTATACAAGTTTAATATTTTTCTTTCTACTCATTCCTTCCTTTTCTTCCCTTCCTTTGTGTTACTTCTTTCTTTTCCTCCCTTCCTTCTTGACTAATTCATCTACATGAGCACCCAGGGTTACAGTGCTGGAGTAGTACTACTAGACACATGGTAAATAAAATAGCTGCAGCCCCTGGCCATGCTCACAGCTAACAATCTAGTAGGAAACACCAGCAATTAACAAATGTTACTTCATTACTCCTGTTCATACTTTGTCCCCTTACAGAACATTCCAACTTAAATCTTTAAGCATTTTGGTGAGAACCATCATGTGTTGTAACCAAAATGCTTAAAGATTTAAGTTGGAGGAGGCCCACCAGAGTGATACTTAAATTGAGATAGCAAGGACTTAGATACAGGGAAGGAGGACGGAGGCAAAGTGTTCCTGGTAAGAGAACAGTGTGTGGAGAGACTTATGGGAAGCAATCATCTGGAGAACTGGAAGGTTCTGTAAGACGACAAAGTATGAAGGAGTAAGGAAATAACAAGGGATAAGACTAGAAAGATAGGTAGGTGTAGCTCTGGCAAAGCCTTGGAAGTCAAGAGTTTGTACTGCTTCCTAAAAGCACATAGAAGTCATTGAATTAGAGCAGTAATACAATCATATTTTCAGTTTTGGAAAAATACCACAATGGAATGGCCTGGCAGAGAGAAAAAAAGTGATAGCAAAGAAAAAAACACTTTGTAAACTTCTTTAAAAACTCAAACTGCAGCCAGGAATAGTGGACCATAACTGTAATTCCAGTACTCTGGGTAGGTAAGGTGGAAGATTATAAGTAAGAGTTCTTCCTGGGAAGTCAGTGACTTTGTTGAGACCCTGCCTCAAAAGTCAGGAACCAAATAAATACATAAATAAATAATACATAGGCTGGAGAAGTAGCTCAGTGTAAAAACCCTGGGTTCATCCCTAGTACTCCTGAAAAACAAAACAAAAAACAACCTAGCAAAAAATGGTAATGGCCTAATCCAATGGTAGAGAAAAATGGACAACTCTAAGGGATATTTAGGGAAAAGAACTATCAAGACTCAGTGATGGGCTAGAGCGAGAATGAGAAGATGAAGAAATTAGTTTGTATTTTGGGCCACTGGATGGTAGATCATGCCATTTACTGAGAATAAATTAGAGAAGGAGAAATAAATTTGCTGGAACGTTGAGAGAAGTATAATTTAAAAAGGAGAATTTATTTTGGACATGTTTACTTTTAAGCGCCTGCTTACCATAGTTCCTTCTTCCTCTCCAACTCACTATCTCATCGCCCAACTAGCTCATCCTGCTCCTTGTGTCCTAGAAAGGTTCGATTTGAATTCCTACCTACAGCCTCACAATAGAGCAGTTAGTTATTTGTTAGTTGTTTAGTTATTTTTTTCTAAGTCACAGATCTCACCAGGTCACTTCCTACTTCATTTTAAGAAGCTCTGATAGTTCCTTCAAGGAAACGCTGGAAGAATAATTTAGGAAGGAATTTCTGTAAATATCCTGGACAAAATGAAACAGTTATAGCAATTTGTTCCTTCCAATCATAGCTTTTGCCTAGAACAGAAAATCCTCAGGATTACTGTAATTGAATAAATACATAAATAATGTCTTATTTTTCCCAAAAAATTATACATACTCATTTTTCTCCCTGGGAAATTTAGAAAACATCATTCAATGTACAACTGCTAAGAAACCATCTGCTAATATTTTTTTATTCCTATGCATACTTTCCTTTATTATTTATATAGTTGGTATTCTTTAATAAAAATTAACATCAAATAAATTTTACATCATTATTAAATCTAAGGCTAAGTTTTACCGAGTGAAATTTTTAAAAAGAGAAAAAGGGATTCTAAAAACCACTATTATGTTATGAGAATAGCTCTTATTTTTATCACTATTGTTTTTCCCATTGAGTTCTTCATGAAAATATTTTGGAAAGAGGAATATACATAGAAGCAGAAGTCATAATGCCCTTTTTGGAAATACATCCCACAGACAGGAATCAAACTGAGGGCAGGAAGTAAGCAGGCTTGCAGCGTCTGTTAAAGAAAAGCTCCAGGACCACAAATTTAAGAAGTCGAAAGGATTCTGAGACTCTTATAGCTTCTCAGATTTGTGGCTTTAATTATCCTTTCTCCTCAGAGAGGTCAGTAGTAAAACTGTTTACATGAAAGAGCTTGTTTGTCTTCCTGGTCAAGAAGAAATACAGAATTTAAGAAGCACTATCTGTATTTTGTTAAGAGGGAGAACGAGAAAGGAATAGGGTAGGAGAAAAGGGCTAAACAGGAATAAAAATCAAGCAAAGGAAAATCAACCTAGGAAATTACTTGAGCGAAGAGCGACTCAAATGGTAAAAGGATGGGTGACAGACCTTGGAGCAGCACCACAACAGTAGACAAAGTTGGGCGCTTGCTCCGCCAGCCTTCCACAAGGCTCATCACACTGAGCCCATCAGCCTACTGACTCTTGAACAACTGCTTGCATGCTTCCAAATCTCTGCTCATGACACTTATTCTGACTAGAATAGCCTGCTTCGGCTTGTATCTAGATGTTCCCTAAGCCCTCACGTGGTCATAGGTAAGGCTTTGGGGAGTGACAGGGTCACGGGTGTGTGACACTGGATTAGTTCACTGACTGTTTAGCATAGTTCTGGCTGTGGATGATGGACTTCCTGAAGTGGAAAGATGGCCTCTGGGTGTAGGTGGCACCAACTAAGAAGCTTTTATCCTGGATGGAGAAAATGCGAGGAGGGAAAGGGGAGGCTCAGGCCACCTGTCTGAACTGCTACTACCCTGCTATGCTGCGCTTCCTGGTACCAGCCGACTACGGACTGAAACCTCTACAAACTTTGAGCTAAAATAAACCTTTCATCTGTTCACTTGTGGGTACTTTGTCCTAGCACTGAGAAAGTAACTAAGATACAGTCCGTACTCCCCAGTCCATCTGTCATCTTCCACTCATCGCTTATATCTGTCTAAGACGACTTCACTTCCCGGTAGAGTTACCTGACTGTTCATTCTTCTCCTTTGGCTCAGTTGCCTCTGCAATTGTTCTGCCCTTGGAGAATGAGATCACCCCGTTCTTTTAAGTCTCTTTCATCAGTAACTCACATAGAATCTGCAGATAATAACTACTAAAATTTGAGGAAAAGTGAGGAAAAGCAGAAAGAAATCATGTGATTGCTCTTGCTAAAGTGGGTAGAAATCTCTTCATGGAATGTTCTGCTCCCTTTGTGCAAACAGAGGAGGACAAGAACATTTATGGAGCCCTCTGAGGTGTGCATACAAATGCCTCAGAGTATATTTTCACTTGAATCCTCACATCTGCCATATGAGCGGGAGCTAATAATGTACCTATTTGGGAGAGAAGCAAATTTAAATTATAAAACGTGAAGATTATTGTACGCAAGCAATTCTGAACACAAATTCCTCTGACTAATGGACTGGGCTATATTTTATGTTTCAATATCCAAAATAGGTCAGGAGGCAACTTCCCTAAACTGATTACATAACAGTTTAAGTCACGGAGTTAAAGATCAGTTAATCCAAGATTATAAAATCACTTATAGTAAGTATTTAGGAACCTCTGTGTAGAATTTAAAGGTTCACGAAAAGTGACCCTGAAGCAAGGCCAGCACATCACTGTAGCTGCTGGTTTCAAACAGGAGCCTAAAGAGAATTCTTTCTGTGGTCTGTTGGCCATTTCAGAACTTTGGAAATGGAATGGTCAATTCATCAGAAAGAAATAGCAGGTGAGTATGGCGGACTTTAGGGGGCCTGCAGAGGAGAGACCCTGGCACCTCGGGACCTGCACCATGTGGTTGACTCGGGGGTGCCGGGAGAACAAGGAGCTCCTCCCCTCCCTGGGGGGGGCAGCTGTGATCCTGCCTGCGTATGGGCTGAGAATCAGACATCTCATGTCGTTCTGTCCCCCATCCCGTGTCTCCCTTCTCCTTCCCCCCCTGCCTAGCAAGTGGGAGCCAGTGAACTACACATCTTGTGAAAAGATTGGCTGTTATTTAGTATGAGCTCTTCATATGCAAATATAAGGACAACCATCTGGAAGAAAACAAGAGACAATATGACAGATAGTGAAGATCTCTGGTTATCTAGCTTTGAAATTTATGCTTTCTTATGTCCCATTCTGTTCTGTTTTGTTGTGTTTAATTTTACTCCCTTTTAAAATAAAATTAAAAAAATTTTTAAAAAAGGTTCAGGAAAAGAATACTGAGGTTGTTAATCTAGGTCTTTTCTTCTATAGTAATTGGACCAAAATGTATAATAGGTATTATGAAACAGGAAGAAATTATTGAAAAGAAAATGGAACTAGGGAGGGATGAGGAGGAAAGGAAGGAAGGGAAAAGAAGAAAAGAGAATAAAAGGATAAAATGGAAACAAAGCTTTGTAAATAAGGAGGGGAAGAAAGGTTTCAGGAGAGGAGGGGATTAAAATAAAAAGAGGAACCAGGATATATCACACATAGGCACAAATTCCCTAAAATGAATGTGATCATTATGTACATCTAAATTGCACAATAAACAATTTAAAAAGTAGTCCCCAAAAGAGTGCTTGCAACTGCCAATGCTCAGGTATTCCTCATGTTCCCTGAAACATAATTTGGGCTTTGCTTCCAGTTCTTTTCAATCCTTCAGTAATTTTCACAAAGTCTGTTCAATTTGTGTAATTTTTAGAGATGTTTTCTGCATAGTGCCTTAAGTTCCATTTTAGAAAAGTTACTATATAAATGTCCTTAACAAATATCAACTATAATAAATAATATCAAAATAAACTAATATTACAGTAAACCAGGAAAAAAATGAATTCTAGTTGCTTTGGTAAACTTCAGTTTTCCATCAAATGTTAAACTTCCTATTTTTTTGCTTGAAATGCCTGAAAGTACATTACACTAGGTGGTAGAAGACAAGCTATAATCCTTGCTTAATCCCTCTCACATGGAAAATTCCACTATGTGAGGCTAGACTTGCTCATTTGAATATGGAAGGCACAAACTGATCTCTTAATACTTTCTAATAATAATATTCTTTGTTGTACAACAAAATGAAAAATTTCTGCTATATAATCATTGGCAATTTCTTAATTTTCAAGCTCCCAGAACAAATATATATCACTTATGTAATCAGAAAAAATTATCAAAACTGAATAGTAAATAATCTTAAACATTCACAAACAGGTTCTCTACAGACAACAAATAGTACCCCAAAGTCAGAGAACACATATATTTTAAATACCTGTCTCTAAAACACACTTACTTATAAAGCTTCCTGTAAAGATCTTAACAATTATTCTTCACACAGAATAGTAAAATCTATATCCCTGTAGTGTCCCTTTGAAATACTGTGTGGCTATAAATAGCAGTGATACACTTTTGGGTAGTATGGTTAGCCACGAAGAACCATTAAACAACCATGACAAATACTGTGTGTCTGGAGACCAACGTGTCTGCAAGAACAAAATGCAAATTGAAAATAATACTGAAAAATAAGATTGACTAAGAAACACTGGGTAGCCAAACTAAACTAGTAGAGAGAATGTAGCAGAATAACAAAAATTTCTAGACTGTAACTCAGGCAAATTCATTAACCAAGGAGTTTAGGAAGAGATTAAAAGTAATATAAAGTTGAGTATGACTGTATTTGATGAAACCTAGTACTTTATAACCTTAGAACACTCAGGCTGCTGGAGCTATTACAAGCACAGCATATTTGATTATCAAATACCCTGCTGCTCCTACCAGCTGGGAACATAGGCAAGAAAATTTCCGGACAAACTGTTCAGTCCCTCTACAGAAATTAGACCGTTATGCTGGCATAACAACATGATACATTTCTAATGTTATACTCTAGCAACCTGCCAGTGCTCAGTTGAAATTAATTAGCAAAATTCTGACATTCTTTTAATTTTGGCAATAAAAATGCACAATATTTCAAATTTAAATAATAAAACAAACATTTGTTAAGCCTCTATCCATAGAAAAATGAAGCTCTTGATCATAATAAACTTATAATTGACACAGGAAAAGAAATACAAAGAATTTATAGTAACAGTACTCAGAGTCCTGTCTAGTTGAAACATTATTTGCTGATTTCCCTAATGTATAAAACAATTTAAAAATCAAGTTCTATAAAAATTAAAAAATGGAAGAAGCTAATTCTAGCCTGGAAAAATGGATATAGCTTAATTCACTGGGTAAATTAATTAGAAATTAAATTGACTTAAGAAGATTACTCTGAAAAATATTTCCTCAATGGAAATTAATGAATATCAGTATAACTCATACTAAAATATTTATATTTATATTTGTGAAAATGGTTTAGTGCTTCTTAGGATAAAGGTGACAGGGGAGAATATTTTTCCCAAAGACACTTGGCAGTCACATTAGCTAAATACAATGACCAGGCTTTGTATGGAGGCTCACTGGAACAAGCTAACTATAACATAACACTTCTGAGATAACTGAGGAAAATTAAAAACAGATGGGATATCAGATTATATTAAGGTATTACTGTTAATTTATTAGGTATAATAATTAAATTGTAGCTATATTATATGAAGAGAGAGATATCTGCAAGAAGAAAAATAAATATAGGGCAACAGAAAAAAGCGTTGGAGGAATGGATAAAATAAGATGGTCAAAATGCTGCTATTGTTGCAGGTGGTTTCTGGGTTCAAATAGGTTCATTATATACGCTACATCTCATGGAATATTGAAAATGCTTTCCACAAAAGGAAAATTTTAAATGTTCTTTACACTGTGTAGAAAGCATAGTCTACTATGGCCTATTATAACTATTCAACCACAGTTAGTAATTATATTCCTCTTCAATATTACTATTATTATTACTAGTATAAGAATTAATATGGTGTGTTTAAAAATAGCATAAGTGATGAAGACCTAACACCCAACTCAGTTATTGACTAGCTATGTGACCTTGGGCAAATATTTTAACCTTTTAAAACTTGTCTAGTTATTGGGAAAAACAGAAAATAAAAATTTCTATCTCAAAGAATAGCTGAACTAAGTGAAGTAATATGAAAACCCTGGAAATTGTAAAATCTACTAATATCATGATTTTTAATCCTTGCTTATAGGAAACATATAATTCAGTCATACATGAAATCCAATACACATCACAATTTTCAATGACAATTAAAGCAACATTGTGAGAAAATTCTAGAAAAGTTCAGAGTATAATAATATTTTATTTGAGCAAGATGAAGATAGGTTTGATAAAAGAAAAACCATTTAAGCTTTTGAATTGGCAGGATTTTCACAGCCGAATGTGAGGGGAAAAGGCACCATTGGAAGTACATACCCTGAAAAATAGCCAGTATACTCTACATCTCATGGAATATTTAAAGTGCTTTCCACAAAAGAAAATTTTAAATGTTCTTTACACTGTGTAGAAGAACATGGCACAGTCAGGAAGTGATGGAGACTGCAATGTGGAAGAACTAGGATTACAGAAGTTTGTAGGGATATAGAACACATCCTGTATGAAAATCAGTTACAGCTGCTTTTTCATTTAGTAAGGAAGATGTAATATATCAGAGTTTTGACCACGTCAAAAAATATGGAACTGAGGGAGAACTTAGGTTAAAAAATATGAGCAAACTGTATTTGGTAAAATAATACACAAAACTGGCTTTAAATTTAAAAAATGTAGGCAACCCCTAGAAAGTGATTTTAATAAACTAGACTCGTGTAAAAGTGATGGTGAATAATTAATTGTGTATCATTGGATTGTGATGACTTGCTTTGAAATTTGATCTCAAACCAGAAACCAAGTGGCATTATTATATGTAGTTGATTAAATTTCCATTTGTAAAAATAAAACAATGCAGAAGTTCAAGATAATCATTATGTAAGGATTCCTAATCATTTTGGAATATCACACTGCAAAATTTTTTCCCTTCAAAAATCTAATAAAATGCAACTGCCTCTGAAAATATACCATTTTTCTTGCAAAATGAAATTTATTCTTAGACTTTTTAAAAGAAAAGTAATGATATACCTACTAGCTGATTCTGTAACACCAAATTGCCACAATCAATATTTTGTGTATCAAATGGAATATGGCTTTATAAATCAAAAGAAAAGCAGGCCTGAGAGGAGGAAGAAGGCAGGAAACTTACTCTTGAGCTAGAGCTGAGATGAAAAAAAAAATCACTGGTTAGAAAATAAATAACCATCTCTCTTTTTTGTTAGTGAAAGTTATGCAATAATAATAATAATAATAATAATAATATAAAAACAGCAATGAAATCCTAATTTCATGAAAGTGCTTGTAATGTTGTAATTATATTAAGCAGAAAATCATGCATGTAATAGTATATTACAATGCTCCCACAATATGTAGCATTAAATCCTAAGTGACCATTAAGCATGTAACTTCAACCCATCTTATTTGTTGAAAGACAGCAATTCTGCTTTTACTGGAGAGACTACATGCTGTGCCACCAAATTCCACACAGAAAATAGAAAGGATAAACAAATTTATTTTGTTTCACCAAAATAAGATACAAACTATTTTATTTTGCTCTGATAAGTGTTACTAACTGGATGGTTTTTAGCTTCACAACAGATGTGAAGTTTTGTCTACCATGAAAGATTCATAGAAAAGATAATATTATCTACAAGGAAAATGTAGGGTGGAGCTTAATAAAGGTGATAAACTTTGTGATACTTCAAAATAATATCTATTCACTTTGATTTATCCATTTTTAAAAGTTTCCACTGGTAACAGAGATCTTGTAAAACATCTCTAGTTCTAATTTCAGCTTGAAAGTCATAGACTTTAGCTGGGTTCTAGTTTGCAAACAGAAAGCTGTGTAGACTGCATCTACCTACAGACAAAGCATTCATTACAGTTTATCACATAATTATGCCAATTTGCTCTGGGGTTTTCTGTCAATATTTAATCCCTCCAGCTTCACCTTTGATTGATTTTTTTTTTTTTTTTGAGTCATCATCACAATGTTTTACAAAGACAGGGAGCAGCAGGCGCACCACGAAGAGATCACATCAGCGTCTCCTGAGATCCAGCCGTGTTGGAACTTGGGGGACAGAACAAGGAAGCAAAGAGCCCTTCTTCATGGTAAGCAAGCAGCAACATGAGCAAGCCACGGGCAGGCCAGGAAGAGAACAAGTCAGTGTCTCCCCTGAGCCTACCAGCCTGCTGGCTGAGAATCAAACTCCCCGCCCGTGTTAGCAGCTGGATGGGGCTGAGGTCAGCTGGAGTTGATAGCAACTAAGGCACATAAAGGCACTAAATGCTTGTATTGTTGGGTTGATTATGCTGACCTGGGGCCAGCAGTCTGAGCATCTTTTGGGAGGGTAACAGTGTGCAATATGGAAAACATGGGGTATTTCCTTCTATCTTCTCTTTAAAGGCAAATATTGTTTTCACTGTTTTACTTTGTTCTGATTAATTATTTTTCTCTATTCAATATTCTGTTTTGATAGGTTTTACAATGTTCTGTTTTTGGTTTGATTTGGCTATACCTGATTGAATGGACAACTATCGTGAAGATAACGAGATATACTATGGTAGCTATTACTGTTATCCCAGTATCCTGCTCTGAAGTTCTATATCAGTTTCACTGCATTGTCTTAATTGGCTTTGTTCTTTGTTTTGTTGTATTTTACTGTCTTTAAAAAAAAAGACAGGAAAAAGCTTGATCGATTGCTATACATGGCTCATTTAGTTTCAAAATAAATCGTATGAATAAAATAGGCTGTTCCCCAGATGGCTGTCACTTCCATTTTCCAACATAGGCATAGTACATACCAGAGCTGAAAGTCAACTGTCCTCAACCTGCTACCTCTACCTTTATGTGCTTAACTTTTTCTTTCTTAATTTTTATGTTCCACAATGTAGAAATACAGTGAAAGTGAGAAGGTACATAAAACATTAAAGTTTAAAAAAAAACCCACTGATCAATAAAACAACATTTTCAAAGCTTTTGAAAAAAGACCGGAGTTACTATGACTGCAAAAGCACACAATTCTGAAAAAAACCAAAAACCTCTTCTGTGGTAAGTACCCACAAGAGTACACAGTCTCCACACCAGTCCTTAGCAAAGCACAGTCTATAGGCTACTTGCTGTGAGTTTGCCAAGGAACACTACAGGTGATTCTGTATTTCCTTACACCCCCTAGAGTCAAACCATAGACTCACTCAGTTCTAAACACAGACATTTGCTGTTGAAATAAGTTTGAAAGAAATTGAAGTTGCCTAAGATTTTAACCAGTTATATTGGTCTAATTTCACTCCCTGACTCAGGAAATGGAAGCATAGCCCAAGTTATACTTCATTTAATTAGATACTAGTCAGCACTAAATTATTATTAGGCAATTTAAGATAAGTATTCATTATTTAGTGGTACTGATAATGTTGCCACTCTATGCTCCTGTCAATATGGAACCATATCCGACTGGGTGAGCCACGCAGCTCCTCAGTGAACAGTCCTTTTCCCCCAGGGACTAATTCATTTATATCATTTACCCAGAAATTTCCAGCTTATAGAAGAGGAAATTCAGTCAATCATTTTCAGAATTTCTAAGGATAATCCAACTGACTCCAAATTTCAAATTCATATTACTTTTAAATAATTTTGGCCACTCACTAGGTATTTAAGCTGGTCCTCTAAAATCTAGAAATGCATTCAGTAAATATTTGTTAAATGCCTACTAGATCCAAGGCATACAAAATTAAGACTCTTTTCAAGGGGCTTACTCAATCTATTAGGCAGAGGGTAGGAAGATGCATAAACCTAACAGAAGATCAGTAGCAATACATAAAGGACTGTTCTGGCTTGGATCTAGATGTCCTTCTCGACCCTCATAAACTCATAGGTGGGCCTTGTAGAGATGGCTGGGTCTAGGGCATGTGAATATAGATTAAAGATGCATGATAACTAAATTAGTCTACTGATTGGTTAGCATAGTTCTGGATGTAACAAGAAGCTATCCCCTTGATATAGGTGGGGCCGACCAATAGGCTTACAGTCTGGGTGGCATAGATGGGGGAAAGAAACTTGCTACTCACTGATGTTTCTGCTTTCTGCCTGCCCTGTCACGGGCTGTGTTTCTTCTGCCAGGCCCCCTTGCCATTCACCTTCCCTTGGATCCAACCAACTGTGGACTGCGCCTCTACAAACTGTGAGTTGAAGTAAACATTTCCGCCTTTAACTTGTAGGTGTTTTGTATTTTGTACCAATGGCAAGAAGAATAACTAAGACAATGACCTACTGCAATAGTTCTAGGAACAGGACCAAACCTTCAGGCTGAAATGCTCAGGGAGACCTTATTTAAGAAGCACATTGTAGATTATAAGTAGGATAAGCTTAGAAAATATCTATTCCAATCATCATCTCACAGAAAGAAGGGAAAAGGGGAGGCAGGGAGAAGGGAGGAAAGGGAGAGGGAGAGGAAAAGGGAAAGGCCTTAAAGGAGATAAGCAGTTTACTCAAAACCATGTAGACAGGCAGTTAAAAAACCTGGGCATGAATGTAAATCTTTAGATTCTTAGCTTAATTCATCTCCTGGACAACATATTACCACTTTGAGGTTGAAAACATATGAATAGGCAAGAGGGGGAAAGAAGATAACACGGAGACAAAGATCAGAAGCTAGAATGTAAGACTGCTTAAAGGTTCATTTGAGAAACATACTGTTTAATTTGTCAGAGACAAGACTTTGAGGGGAATAATGACACCAGGCTGAAAGCAGAATGGAATCAGACAATAGGGGATATTAAATGACAGTCTAGGAGATATTTTAAGATATTCTCACCTGATAATTTAATGGACACAGGTGGCAGAAATTACATAATCTAAAAGTTCCTTTCAACTTTGGCACTACAATGTGACACTGACAGTTTTAAAGATCTATAATGAAAATCCTTATAATATGAAAAAAGCCAAGCAAAGTTGTATTGACTACAGTCTTCCTTTGTCAATTCTTCTTTCTTCAAAGAGAAGAGTTGCAGAATAGAGGTAAAATGTGGCAAGCCCTTGTGATCTGCTAACACAGATGGAGTCTGCAACAGGATAGACATGTGCGATTCTTCTGCCCCCTGCCTTGCTCCTTCTGAGGGTCTTTGGCTTGCAGACTCCTGCACCAACTGACTCCTGCACCGGCCCTAAACAGATGTGACATTCATGGGGTTGCCATCCTCACCAGTGGCTGGGGTGCAGCTATGTGCATACAGAACTATAGGTGCTCTTCCCTTAGCCCCCTTGCCCTGTCCTTTGATCCAGTGTTTTGTACACTTCTTTGGGACCGGAAACAGAAGAGGTAGCATGCAGTATTTCACATCAAAATTTGTACAGCTCTCCAAAATAATTTCAAAACACTCACAGTCTCTTTTTCATGTAGTATTAGAAAGAGATGCAAACCTCTGTTCAACTTCAGCCCTTATCCTACATAGCTCTTCTTTATCCTCCAGAGGTTAGATTATGCTTCCCTCATCTCTCAAGTTACTATTATATAGGTTCTAACTTCAGCACTTAACCTAAATGATGTTTCTGAAACCCTGGCTCTACCATCAGTTCGATTGTAAGATATACCTTTGCTGAGAAACTTCCACTGTGTCCCACTCAACAAACCTTAGGGCATCAGTACCAGCAGGATGTTTCAAAACCACCTGGAGCTTATGTTTTGACCTCTGAGGACCTTCCTTTTGCCAGCTTGCTCTTCATAAAACTGGTGCTCAAGCCTCTGCTCCATATGTCCCTGGTCTATTCCGTTGGCATTTGGCTTGCAGCTGCCAAAATGCCAGAAGGCTTTGAGTTTATAGCTATCAAGTCATGGTAAAACTTCTGAAAAGGATATGCTGAGCGCATTGCAATTTAATGGAGAAATAGTCTATGAAGTTCTTCGGGCTCTGTTAAACTTAACAATGCACAGTCATTGTTTTCTGGATGAGAACTTGACCTCCTTTGTTTCACTATCAGGGGCCAAATACTGTCAACTGGACTTCATCCTCCTACCTGAGTATACCAAACATGATACATAAAGAAAACAAGGCAGAGTTTTTCAAACACTGACAAGACTTCATGAGTAATTTATTGCTCTACTTTTTATTCTTGTTTAGAAAGTTTGAAAAAGATAATGTGAAAGTACTTTTCAAGTGTTACAGCAATATATGGATTTTTAAATTTAGCTATATGAATGTTTTCCATTCATTATCTCAGGTCATCCTTATATGAGTCCAGTAGAGAACAAACTATTTTTACTCCCAGGCTGGACATCAGGAAATTGAGCCTTTACAAGATAAATACTTTGCTCAAAGTCATGGAGTCATAAGTGGGAGAGTTGGTATTGGACCTTTAGCCATCTAACTTTTAACTTCCACTCAACTGGTCCACTATTATTTTTTAAAAATACTTTAAAATTATAAATTTGAGGGAGTAAATATATTAAAAATATGAATTGTTTTCATAAGTACCAAAAAAAAAAAAAAACCAAAGAAAAAGAAAACTAGAGGCCAAACTTTTTTTTTTTTTGAGGCCAAACTTCTTTTCAAAGTTTATTACCCTAACAGTCAGAGGCAGGGGAGGTGGAAAATGATGGGCAATAGTCCATGCAGAAGAAACAGCACGTACCAAGGACCAGCACAGAGATAAGAAAATGAAGGAAGGTCCAATTGGCTCAATTCACCATAGAGTAAGAGAAAGGAAGGGCTGTAGGTTGGCACTGGAGAAATGGACAGACCTAGACTATGCAGGACCGTATGTCATACAGAAGATTTAGATGATCTCTAAAGGCAATGGTGAGACAATTTAAGAAAAACAGAGACGTGATAATATTTTAGTCATACAAATGCCAACCTGGCTCCCAGTTTGGGAATGGCTGAGAGTAGGCACAGGGAGGTGCAGCTACACTAGGAAACCACTGCTATAACCCAGAGGACAGGTGATGGTGAGCAGGGACACAGCGGCGGACAAGGGCAAAAAGCATAGACACTTGTGAAATAGGGTGTGCAGGATGATGGGAAATTCGGTAGGGGCTGATTTAAGCCTTCAGGTAATGCTACGGTTTAGAACGAAGCCGACTCTCACCTTTTTTTTTTTTTTTTTGGTACCAGGGATCGAACTCACAATGTTGCACTTGCCAGGCAGGTGTTTATACTGTTGAGCTAAATCCCCTGCCCATTGACTTTGACCTTTTAATTAAACCTTTTAATAGGGGGCAAAAGAATTATTTAAAATTATTTAATTATTTAAAATTATTTAAAAAGAAAAAAAACTTACTGCTTCTCAACCCTTACTGTCACATTTTCATCAGTACCTCGGTTCCAGCCATAACTTACCTGGTTGCCAACCAATAACAAATGTTCTCCAAGGAGAAAGTCTTTCAGCATGTCTTCCATTACTATCATGTGCTAGGGGGAAAAGAACCAGAAATGAACTGTCTTTTGTACAATAAAGGTGAAAGAAGAAAGTCAATCAGTCAAGCATGGTGGTGTGCAGCTCTAATCACAATACCCTAGGAGGCTGAGGCAGATGGATCACAAATTTAAGCCCAAGTGTCATACACATATATAGGGCTGCCGATGCAGCTCATGGTGAAGGCCCTTGATTAAATTCCAAGCAACACACCTACACACACACACACACACACACACACACACGTACAAACATAGCCTGTAAACCCAGCACCCTGGGGGATGCTGAGTTCAACCTGGGCAACTCAGGTTCTTAGTAAGACCTGTCTCAAAAATAAATAAAAAGTGCTGTGGATGTCGCTAGTGCAAATGGCCCTGAGTTCAATCCCCAGCATCATAAGAAAAGAAAAAGTTAGCAATCCAGATACAGTCTTAGAATGTGAAACATGTATTCTGATAGAATACTCAAGTGACTTGATTTTTTTAAAATACAAAATTAATGATACAACCACAATTAGGCCATTGAAACCGAAAACTTGAAATAGACTACCTAAGCAAGACCAAGCTACTAACTAGTATTTCAATGAGTTTTTATAATTTGTTTCAAATATTTTTACTTCAAGTATATGTACCTGGCCTATAGTCTAATATCTTCAAATTGACATTTGTTAATATCAGTGTACAAAGGCTTCCAAAAGTAGCTGGACATTTCTTAGGGACGTTTTACATTGAATTGTTCTTAATCATTACCTTCACACTATGGATACGTTTAGAATTAAAAACTGTATTATTTACCTTCCTAGTTTTTTATGAGTTATAACAAAATATAATTAAAGAACGAGATAAAGGTTCACAATAAGCCACAGAGGAAATTACACTGCTCTTTTGTATCTTGAAAAATAGGACACCTATAAATAGGTAACAAAGGCTCATCGGGGGCTAGAGAAAAACTACATCTCAGCACAATTAATATCCCTATTACCTTCTTTTGGTTTTTGGTATCAAATCAGTAACAGCCTCATGAAGTTATTGAAGTTCTCTGTTTTTAAAAAAGGCAAATTAACCCTTCTCAACTGATACATGCTGCAGATATTCTTTTATGTGACTTGCTTTTCTTTTTAATTGGTATGGTTTTTTTTTTTTTTGGATAGCCTGAAAATTCTCCTTTTATGTTTCAAATGTAATGGTACTGTGTTTCAGTTTCTTTCCTCTAGAAACTAAGGGTTTTTGTCTGTCATTCAAGACAAATGGGTATCTCCTGATGTTTATTTATTAGGTTTTTTTAAAATTAGATATACTAGGGAGCTAGAGTTTTAATACATCTTGAAATAAAGTAAACATAGTCACTTATTGTCATTCTAGAACATTTTTTGCAATAACAAGCAACATTATTAATAATTATGTTGTGACCACAAATGCAAGCAGAGACTATCTTAAAAGTAAACTGATATGCATGGTCTGATTGTTAATCTTGATATGTCAGCTTGACTGGATTAAGAAATTTGTAGCAGATTAGCAAAGCACACTTCTGGGTATGTGTGGGCGTGCCATGGAGGGTTGAGCATGGGGACTGTATCTGGTGCCTGGCCCCTTACTCTCTGCTGCTCTTCTTCCTGTATGAAATGAACTAAGCCCCTCTGCTCTCCCAAGCCCTTCCACCACGATACCTCTGCTTTCAGCTAAATTAAGCTGAAAACCCCTCCTCCTTTAATGAGGGTGTTCATTTTGTGTCCCCCTCCCTGGTGACCAGAAAACTGACTAATACCCATGGTTACTCTATAAAAGGGAATTCTAGAAAATATTTTTAAATTGGGTTTTGGAGGTAATAGTCTAGAGACATCTTCCTTTTGGGTATGATGAAAAATCAGTGCCAGTTTCCAGATAACACTAAATTTCTCCTGAAAAAGAAGGCTTATCTATTTGAATAATGGATGGAAAGGTTGGAAGAAGTGTTATGGCTTGTGTCTAGATGTCCCCAAAGCTTCATGCAGTCATAGGTGCAGCTTCTTCAGAGGTGGCTGGATCTAGAGTGTGTGACACTGGGACTAAGGTTACACAATTACTAAATCAGTCCACTTTAACCCCAGTAGTCTAGAAAAAATATAAAAGGGGCAGAAAGAAGCAGTTAAGCTCTCTTGCTTGCTTTGCTGCTTTCTGTTTGCCATGAACTGCTTCTCCTCTGAAACACTTGTCTGCCATGCCACCCTGCCTAGGAGCCAGCCAATATGGATTAAAACCTCTACAAAATCTGAGCTCAATAAACCTTTTCCTCTTTAACTTTCGGTTGTATTTTGTAACAGCAATGAGAGAAAAGTAACTAAGACTTGCATAGCCAGGTAATACTGAACAATAATCCAAACTATATTATTCTTCTTTACTATTCTCTCCGTACTTTATACTCTCACTACATCTAAAAATTATTCAAATACCCCAATACTACCCAAGACTAACGTCACTGGCAACATAATTTTTCTCTTATCCTTCTGGTCGACACTTAATGTCCACACTATAATTTCTTAAGTTTCCTTGCCCTGTTGCTGTCTCTCCAGATTCCTTCCTATTTCTCCCACAATTTCTCTTCATAATCTTTGGTATTAGATGTTTGTGTGTAACAATTCCTTCTACATCGATTTTTTCCTACTGTTCTTTCATTTGTTTTCAGCCTCTTTCTTTTAGGGTCACAATATAGGGCAGAGCTGAATATGCCCATATATAATTATTTTTATTTTTATTTATTTATTTTGGTACTGAGGATTGAACCCACAACCTTGCACTTGCCAGGTAATGCCTACACACACTGAACACCCACCTGAAAGGCAAACAAAGTCCCTCAGAGGTCAAAGAGCTCTCTCTGACCTTGTGTTCCTCTAAGTCCTCTCATCTATTTCATGGCTTCAGCTGTCAGCTCTGGACTAAACTAAAAACATTTCTTACCGATGACAGAACCACTTGGTTATTCCCCAGTCTCCTAAATTCACGCCCAAAGCTTTGCTCATTACTTTCTCTTCAACTTCATTTCTTCATCCTGTGTTGTTTTGCCAATTAACAGCATCATTTTCTAACAACAGACCAAACCTTTATCATGTCTTTATCATGATCGCCTTGTTCCTCTTCTAAGATCTATTTAAATATTAGGTTTTAAAACACTAAAAACAATCAAGTGTATCTATTATTTCATTTTTATCACCACAGCTTTGATTCAGGGTTTTATCATCTGTTACCTAGATTTTATCAGTTGGTTTAGTTCCGTAAATTTAGACTCCTGAGCCAAACTGTTCTCTGCAGTATTGGCACCATCACTTCTTTATTTAAAACCCTGCCACTTCATTTTTCAAAAAATTTTAAGTAGCTCTTAAAACTTTAGGAACAAAGATTACTCTTCATGTTCTCAATCTAGTTTCAGCCTCATCTTCTACAGCTCTCTGGCTCCCATCCTATGTTCCACCCTGTGGGTACAATTAAGAATAATTGTCTATTTATTCTTCAGTTTACTTTTCCACCAAAATACATGGAGGGGATCTGTCTTTCATCTAAAACAAAGTTCCACAGACTCTACCTCCAAAACAGTCCTATATGTGTCCACTCCACTATATTCCCACATTATTTAAAATCTTTCTTAACAGTTATCTGGACTATTGCAATAATCACTGAACTAGTTTCTCTTTTCCTTGATTCTAACTCCTAGACAACATTAGAGAGTAAATGCAAAATTAGCAAATATGCAATGTGCTTAAAAATCTTTCACTACTTTCCTCAACAGTGAACAGAATCTTAATTTCTTAGCAATAGCAGATGATCTAATCATTTACTCACTCACCAGCCTTATCTCTTGACACATTCCTACTTGCAACCTCAGCTCTGTGCCAGTGACAACCAAGCATATGTATGATTCCCTAAGTGAGCTATTCCCTCGTGCAACCAAGTCTGCAAAGGCTGGTTTCTGCCTGCAAGACTCTCTCAACTTCACCTGGTTACCTAATTTTCTATGGCTTTTCAGATCAGATACCATCACTGCATCAGTGTTACCATAGTAACCTATATATATACTTCCATCACACTTGCGTATGTATAGTAACCATATGTACTATACTTACTTGCTTGCATCCGTAGATTAAAGGCAATTTGAGCCTTGGAGGCGACTATGCTTTGCGTTTATTTTAATCTCTGATCTTAACAATTAAGGATAAGTATTCAAAAATTTTGATCTGTCAAATTTCAATTCTTTTTCCAAAATCTAGAGCTCCTTAGGCATACGAAAAAGCTATTACCCTTCCTTTCCTCAAATTTCTCTTCTTTACTGGCACAACTGTAATATTCTGTAGAAACAGTTAATGAAATAGCACTCCTTAGCATGAACATTCAAAATCTTATTTATCCTTTTATTAACAGCCTCGATACTTATTTACTTGGCAGTTACCACATGTGAGGCATATTACGATTTTCTAGAAATACAAAAGAAAGAATACAAAGAAAATGTATTTGTCCTAGGGATATGGACAAATAAATTTTAAAAACCAGTTTCAGTTCGAGGTGATATGGGGACAATAAGAAGTGGAATAACAAGGTGGAACAGACACACCCAAATCTGCAAGACGCACTGTGAATCACTGCTTTGCAGATGAAGTGCAGCACAAAACAGAGACACACACAACAAAGCAAACCTAATCAAGCCATGGTGTCTAGAACCGGTAGAGCTAATCGTTTTCCATTAATGGTTAATCCCTGAAGCATTAAGAAGGGTCTGTTTGGAGACAGCTTATGAAGAGGCCCCCAGGGCTTCTGTGTAAAGTTCGCAGCAGCCCTGCTATCCTCTGTGCCTATGTCACAAACACCATGGCAACAGATGCTGGGTTGGAGGGCACAATAGTCTTCCTTCCTACTGAATTTCCTACCTTCTTATGTGCTGTGAAGTCTTTTCAAGCTTTGCTACTGTGGAGTTTTTCAATTGTTCCTTTTAACAGTTTTCCTGACTCTTTTTTTTTTCTTGTTGTTGTTGTTCCTTTGTTTCCACTATATAATACCAACAACGTTGGAAATAGTATATTTTCCTTTTAAACAAGTTTTTGTCTTATAAGGAAGACCTTTTTCTTCTTCCATATTTTATAGGTAACATATTCTGTTCATTTCTGTACTGGTTATGCAAGAGTACTAATGTTCCTCAAGAAAAATAAAGCCTACATTAGTTAATTGGCTATTGAGCAAATTTTAAAAAGTCAAGGTTAGGGCTATTCTATAACATACATAATAATTATAGTTCTGAAAAACTCTAAATGTTTAAAGAAAGATTTTTATTAAGAAAAAAATTTGCATAGATGCCTCCAACACTGTTAATGTAATTTAGGGATATAAATTATTATATCAATTGAACAATTAATTGGAGAATGTCATATAAAATAAGAAATTTTACTTTTGTTAATTTTTTAATATAGTAAAAACAGTATGTTCTAACATAATTTGCAAATGTTATGTTATTTACATACACATTAGTGACTAGAAAACTTAAATACGCTTTTTAGTATAAAAGAAATATATAATTACTTGACAGAAGCTCTGAAAACAAAAACTTTTATAAGTAATTTTCTCTGAAAAAATCTTATTAAAGTAAATATCTACAATATAGCTTTAGGTACAGTTATTTCTATGTTTCAGTGGGATGTTAATAACTATTGGTTAATGTACAAGTGGGGAATTCCTTATCATACTACCTTACAAATACAAGAGAAGGAAAGGAAAGAAAAATACTAGGAATTGCAGGAAAAGGAAAGGATTATGAGAAAATGATGCACAGGGAACGTTCCTCTTTAAACTATGCAATGATTTAACTAACAAATAGAATGAGTTCTTTTTTGTTTTTAATTTAATAATGTATTCATTTTATTAACCTGAAATACAGTCACATAACATGTGTATATATCCATATAAAATGTATCTCATCATAACAGCCACTCCTCCAATTCAAGTACCTTTGTAATTTTAAGTTTTATAATGCTTTAATGAAAGATGCTTAATGTTTCATTTTGCACCACCTGAATTGAATGTACGAAATTACAAATATAATTATATCTCAGTATCACTTGGATCAGAGTTAACTAACACAGTACAAGTGGTTATTTATCCAAGAACACAAAATAATGCCCTTACCTGAATATTGTCATAGAAGAGAACATCAGGCACCTTCATTTTCTCATGAGCATTATATATCGGTGCACTAACAGTGCCAATCCTCAGAGATCCAGATACTACTTCACCTGAACATGTCACACACGACAAAGGATTAATCGTAGTAATGTCCTATGAGTAATATCCAAAGAAGCTAAATCTGCCCAACATAAATGCAAGACAGCTTCAGTAATACCTCTGAGCTCTTCAATGGTTTTAATTTAACATCTGAATAAATAAGCAAAACAATGGTAATACAATACCATAGCTATTCATATGGCCTAAAATATTGCAAAATATAATAAATTTTATTTAAAGCAATACATACAGGACATTCTGACAACCAAGAACAGTCAAACTATATTCATGTATTTGTTTGCTTACAGACTGTATCATATACACAAGTCAAACACATAGTCAAAAGCTCTGAAATACCTGAGTTTAATAGGTTAGGACCCACCCACTGAAACTCCGTAAGAGAATCCCCTATAGTTCTATTCAAAAATAAAGATGAACAAACCCACCCCAGGCTTCCTGAACTATTATTTTCAGATTGTTCAGAAGAGCTATATTTTTAAAAAAGCTACACTTTTAAATATTTAACAAGAAAGAAATTGGGAAATTTTGTTAATTTAGATTATGTAGATTATGAGATCTTTGAAAGGAGGAAATTAATTATACATTTCTAAAAATTAGGGTACATGACTTATTGTATTCTCTATGGGAGACAGATACACATAAACACTGACATTTTCCAAGAAAAATAACATTAATGATAGTATTTAATGTTATAGTATTAATGATCACAATAATAAAAGCTGTCATTTATTGAGGACAGTTTATGTGCCAGATCCCAAACCAGGAGATTTATCACATATTTTCTTCATATAACTTCAAGTAATTCTTAACAATGACACAAGAATTACAAGGAAACTAAGAACATCAATTAAGTAATATGAGTGGAGCTTAAAATAGAACTTAGTCTAGTCTGACATTCATTCTGACAAGTCCAGTATGTTCAGTCCTCTGACTCCAAATATTCCATCCTGTGGAAATACCCTAGCAAGCAGATACACAATTACAATGCCTTGAATAATTCACTTCCCCCTACTATTTCAAATAAGAAAATTGCAGTCTGTTTTTTCTCTAGAATGCTATTCTGTGCAAAGGCATTTTTGAAAGATGGGAGGAGAAAGCAACATTTGCTTTTATGGAGTGCTATGAAAAATTTTGAACTAAAAATAACTATACTGTCACCTTGTTTAATCACTGCTGAGTGCTATACATTTGCCAGAGCACAACAAATCGTAACAGTTACCTCTTCCTTTAATAGATCCTTATCATTTTCTAAGTTTTCACAAGCTCTGCAGAGAAGGAAAGCCATGAGCTGTCATGCTGAGAATTTACTACTTATTTACCATCATTAAGACTTTGAAGTAAACCCAGTACAAAAACTATGAAGGGAAAGAGCAGGAATGTGGTACAAATCAACATTTGTACCTGTATGTTGAAACGATACACATAATTTCAGGTTCAAATAGCCCCACAACACTTATGGGTTAGTTTACAAAACATATCCATTCAGTAGAAACAGGTCTTTTGAACAACTTAATTCTCTCAATCAGTGTTTACTGATAAGTTTTCAAGATGCAAAAGGAAATACACTCAAACAATGTGATGCTAGTACTTTCCTAGGAGAAAGCTGGCTAGCTGTCTTCTAAGAAATCTCATAGCATGGCACTACTTTGACAAATTTGTCAGACTTCTCAAGGCTTAACACCTGGCTTTTCTCATCACAACTGTGGGCAAATATAATTTTCATGAGAACATTAAAATATTAATCTGATAGAAAATCAGAGTTGAAAACTATTATATCACAATACAAACTACAAATTTCATGTTGACTATGATAAATCACCAAAATCAATATATTATTTAGAGGGAGCCCTGTGTGGGAAGCCAAGTCCTCATCACGAGATTGTTTGATGAACACAGACTTTTAACACAGAGAGTGAAATACATACATTTTTAACTGGACAGATCGCTTTAGAGATGAACGAAGCCAGTCAAGTAAAAAGTCTCATCGTTTAGGTCCTTTATCACATACATACAACTTACACGGTCCCCACTAACACTGTTTACCAATCTTTAGATTGAATGACACAATCTGTTTTAGTTACTTTTCTCATTGCTGAGACAAAATACTCACCACCCAAGGTTAAAGGAGGAAAGGATAACTTGGCTTACAGTTTACAGAAGTTCAGTTTATAGCTGGTTAACTCCAAGGCAGGTTGGCATGGCAGAGCAGCATCACAGAGGAAAAACAGTCCATGGCAAAGCAGGGCAAGAAGAAACAGCAGCAAGAAAGTGACAAAGGAAAGGGGACAAGACCCTTCTTCTATCCCTGATACCTTATTCAGGCTACCCACCCTTTAGGCAGGTAGCACTCACACCCAGGGTGGGGCACCCTTAATCCTAGCATCCCAGCGTGATTCAATTCTAACATCACATCCTTGATCCCAGAAGCATACATCCTACATCCAGCCTCCTCTGAAAAAGTGCCATCTATCACTGTATGACGCTCTGAGTGGGGGACATAAACCATAACATTCTACTCATGGCTCCCCCAAAGACTTATATACCTCCGTTTATGAAAAAGGCATTTATTCCATCTCTAAGAGTTGCTAAAATCCTAATAGTTTCAGCATTGCAGAAAAGTCCAAGACCAAAGTCTCCTCTGAGATGTAAGGCAAAATCTTAGCTGCAAGTTTCCATACAAATTAAAAGGAATTTAAACATGTCCAACATTCAGTTGCACAAGATAGACATTACCATTCTGAAATGTATAAATGGGGTTACAAAGGAATGGGACCAAAGCAAGTCCAAAATCTAGCAGAGCAAACACTAAGTCCTGAAGTTCTATGTCCAGCATCCAAGGTAAACTATGGCAAGATATGAACTCTAATGGGCTTAGGTGGCTCTGCTCCTCTGGCATGGCTGGTGATTGCAGCTCCCATGGTTTCTCTCTTGGGTTGACTTTGTTTCCATCTTGCAGGTTTTCTCAGATGAGCTACATATCTTCTCCAGACTTCTGGGGTCACCACCACACCTTCAACTTCACACTGCCACCTCAGAGTCATACTATCTGGTCTCCAGACCCTCCTCTAAAATCCGGGTGAAAGCCTTCCTGAGCCTACAACTCTTGCATTCTGCACACACCTAAAACCAGCACCATGTGGATGATGCCAAAGTCTTTTTGCCAGCTGGTGCAGAAGCCAGACTTCCTTCTCTCTTGGCTGTAGGGGTCCAGTGCCTATGAACCAAACCCTAAGCAAAAATTTTCCTAGGCTGCCTCTCTTCTTGTATATGGTGCTCTGGGGATTCTCTCATTAAAGTCTTTCACCTGTGCATTTTGTGGAGTGATGCTGGTTCTTGTGATGTCCTCAGTCCTATGTCCTCTTCTGAAATAATTGGCTGGTTTTTTCTTTGTTTGTTTGTTTTTGCTAGGCTTTTCAGCTAACAATTTCTTCTCTATTCCATCTTTGCAGGCTGCAAATTTACTAGAGCATCCTTTCTGGCCAAACTCAAAACATTTTAAATCATTTTGCTGGGCTCTTTGCTTTTGATTCCTAACATAAATCTGGTTAATCCCCCCACACACACCAGTAGTCCCCCCTCAACATTAGACTGCCTTGAAATTTCTTCCACAAGATTAGTCTTCTGCCCTTAGTCTCAGGCAAAGACTTCAGACATGAAAAAAATGCAGCCAGACTTTCTACTAGGGGATAACACAGAGGTTCTGGAGTCCAACAGCCAATGAAGTCCTTCTTCCCAACAGAAAACTCTTTCTTTTTTTCCAACAGAAAACTCTTAATCTTGGTCTTTACTGGCAGTATTTCTATGAGCATCTGGTCTCTTCTGGGTTCTAATAAGAATCTCCCATGAAGTATAGCATGATGCATTTCAGGGCTGCTTCTTTAGCCAGCATCTCCAAACATTTCCAAATTCTCCCCACAAGCCAGTTCCAAAGGCTCTTGAACTACATAGACAGGTAATGTCACAGCAAAAAACCCTCTTCTGCTACTGAATTCTTAGTTACTGAGACAAAATACCCGACATCCAAAGTTAAAGTAGGAAATGTTTACTTGGCTCAAGTTTGTAGAGGTTTCAGTTCATTGTTGGCAGTTCTAAGGCAAGGTAACATGGCAGAGGAGTCTCAGAGAGCAGACCAAAGGAGGGCAGGCAGAAGACAGCAAGCAGCAAGCAAAGGACAAGCAGAAACCCCTCCTTCTGTCCCTTATATCTCTTCCAGACTACCCACCCTTTGGGCAGGTACCATTCACAACTGGGGTGGGGCAGCCTTAATTCTAGCATCCTACCATGAATCAATTTTAGCATCATGGGGCTGGAGGTTTAGCTTAGCGGCATAAGCACCCACCTGGCAAGCACAAAGTCATGAGTTTGACCCCCCAGTCCCCCGCCCCTGCCAAATAAGCATCACATCCTTGATTCCAGCAACACACATCTAGATCCAGTCACCTCCAAAAAGTACCCTCTATGACTATCTGAGACTTTGGGAGTACACTGAGATACAAGTTATATAGTCTTGCTTTGGATATGTTAAAAGATTCAATCCAGTAACATATTTAGTTTACAAGTCCCAGAGTTATTCTGTCTTTTTTCAGAATATCAAATTTATAATTTTATTCTAAAAATGCCTTCTAATTTCATTAATACCAAATTTTTGGTTCAATATAGTCCCAATTATTAAAATTATCTAGAAAGAGAGCTACAATAGTTCCTCTTAGATAATAGTTCATACATCAACTGCTTTGATAAAATAAGTAATTACTTTAAAAATGAATGCACCCAAAGTCCGTAATGTTAAGTGAAAGAAATCAGACAGTCAGATTTAAATATAAGTTTTTGTCTTTAAGCAACCCAAGGATAAATAATTTTAAGAGCAACAGAAAAAGATAGAAAATAGGAAACAAAGAGAGAAAGAGACAGTGAGAGACAGAGAGAAAGAGAGAGATCCTTTTATAAATGGGGAGGACAGCCAGAGATGGAGGGAGCAGGAAAAAAGACAGGGGAAGAGGAATAAAAATATTTAAGATGTGTTATGTATATGTATCTGTTATCCACAAAAATGTAATCATTATATACTACAAACATGTACTACTATACAAAATGGAAACTCTCATTTTCTTCTAATGAAGAATAGAAACTGTCAAAAAAGAGCTAAGTCTCCCCCAAAATCATAATTATACTTGTGATTAGGCAGAAAAAAAATTAGTATGAATGATAACACAGGTGGAAATGGAAGAAGTTAAAAAGTCATACAATTCTGATTATTATTTTAGTCTGTACTCAAACTGGAAAAGTTTCCCAAATATGTTCCAGAGGACAGTGGTGGTCCTCAAAATATAAATGTGCAAAGACAAAATTCTAGCTTTTATGGTAAGATATATTTGGAAAAAAATATATATTTGTCAAAGCTAGGCAAGTTGATGTATCATAATTCTATTAATACAATGTCTATTGCCACTTTTGAGGTAGGAAGAACTGCAGCTAGTGTGCACTTAAGTAAAGTAAATATTCTAAGGTTTAACTAGTAAATGGCTCTCAAAGTTTTAAAAATGAATAGCAACCTCATTTCTTCAAAACGTAATGATTAGAAAACAAAAAATGTTTTATTGAAATTACAATATCATCCAATGTTTGATAATTATTTTATCACTTACATTTGAAATTCTCCAGTTCTGGTTCCAGATTATCATCAGTACCTGCTTCTATTGCAGCATCTGCCAAATTTTTTTCTAATGCTGACTTAGCAAGGCTTGGTAAGAACCTGGCAGGAGTAGGAGGGTGGAGAAAAATGGATGAAATGATAAAACTTTCTGATTTTTAAATATTATTTCACACACACATGCATTCCCCCCTAAACACACACACACACACACACACACACACACACACACACACACCTCTTTACTAATTACAAGGAATTAAGGAAGATTAGTCTGGCTCTGCAAAATTTAAAGCATACAAAAGTTTAGGATAAATATTAATTTGGACTATATAGAAATTACACTTATGGAATCTCCTTTGATAACTAATTAAAGCTCATTTATAATTACTGTTAATCATTTCTATGTAACATTTTATAAAATAAGACTTAATTTGCTTTCATAAATGAATTTTGTATACCTCACAAATCTTGTTTATTGTGTAACCGGCTTATCAAATCTTCTTAGATAAAACAGCATCTAGTCTGCTTTAAGTCAGCAATCATAAATTTAAATCAGTGGAGGTGGATTAATGAGATTTTCTCTATTTGCTAACATAAATGATTGAATGAAAAATTATCCAGCTTCATTCTCTCTGCCATTAAAAAATACATCTCCATATCTATTCTATAAATATGTTGTCAAAACAATTAGTGAGTGACACAGATGTTCTTCAAGCACAAAAACAGACTGTGAGTGTCCTGTACTTTGAATATGAAACAGCTCTCCACTTCTATGGATAAAACTATAATCTAGAATTTATAATCCCCAGGTAAGCCCAGAGAAATGATCTTTAATCCATAATTATCTGCATTGTACTTCTATAAACTAGCCACTATGTTCTGATATATGTTCCAAATAAGCATACTAAAAACGTACCATTTCTAACAGAGCTTTTACACAGCTCTAAATCTTTGGTGATGACTTGAGTATAAACTAGTAAGGGAGAGTTGGAGTGAAGCAGAGGGAAATAGATGAGTGTGTAAAGCACCATCACATAATATTCCAAAATATGTATCGGACATTATCATTTATTTGCCTCTGTTTAGTCCTACACCTTGATATGGGAATTGTTGACCTTTCATCACAACTTTTAGATCACAGCACTGAGGTTCATACCCATCTCTCAGACTCAACAGTCATTTTTTGTCCTGTTTCTGGAGCCCTTGTCCTGGCATGCTACCTAATCTTCCTCTCGCCACATCAGTAATATTAGGTCCTGCACCCAGATCTCTATTACTTCCCATCAGACCAGCTTCACTAGCATCGATTACTAACAAGCTTAGACTTGTTTGCTATTTGAAGATATCCCTGACATCTACAGAAGTGTGTCAACACATTCTCACAAAGGCCCTGTATTAGAACATTGCTAGACTGTCCTGTAAAGCCTGTGGAGGATAGCAAATATGGGCGAAGGATGTGAATAGCCAGAGTGGAAGAAAAAGACCAAAAGGCTCAGTAAGGCAGTCTTACTTAGAATGTATAGCAGATGAATTTAGGCTTGTGGTTTTAATTCTTAAATTTACAAATAGTATCAAGTAAGATGATTTATGGTTTGTCTTATTTGTAAAGGTAGTTTATTATATTTGTGGGTCATATACAATATATGAAATATATTAATAAAGTTTCAAGTGTTTGAAGGTATTTAATTTAGTCAACTTTTATAAATGGAGCCAAATATTTTTCAAAGGCCTTTAAATGTGATTGTTAAGATCTATTAGACTTACAGAGTTAGCTGGATGAACAGAAAGGCTAAAGATCTGGATTTTTAAAATGATACCCTTAAAAATTGAATTAGTTTTTAAAAGGAAAAATAAGTATCTGAATAGCCTGTCTCTCTCATAAGCAAAATCATTCTTTGAGACAATAAAAAAATACTCAAGAACAAGGATGTATGATTACTTCTATCTGGCTTTTGACTTTTAGTTACCAATTTAGTGAAATATTCACTTTCTATCATAAGGATATTTTTTAATAGAATAGTTGCCCCATCTCACTACCAAAGATAGTTAATTGTTACTTCTTATTAAATCTTATAGGTCTATCTAAAATGTCTCTGCTAAAGGATCATCATCCTAAAACTTTTCAAAAGTAAACAATTTGATGGAATGCAAAATAGTTGAATACAGTAGAACTCTTATTACAGACACCTCTAGTCAATTCTCCTATAATTAATGTATTTTGGAATGCAAAATACTTGGAAAGTTCCCCAAATTCTGAATTTTCTTCTCTGTGGCCTCTTCAAATACTTAAGTGAATTATGAACCAAGCTCCAAGAGTCAATGGCCATGATAGTGAGGTGTTTAGAAAGTCAATACTTGAGACAAAGAAATGATTCAATTTGAATTCAACTAGCAAAAACAAATGAATATTTACAAAATTAAAATAACAAGAAAAGGAACATAATATTTAATAAATATAAAATGTATTAAATTCAAGCTACTGAGCAGCGTCTCCTGAGATCCACGCCATGTTGGAATTTAGGGCGCTGGGAAGCCAAGCAACCACCCTGCTGCCCTGGTAAGTGGCTGTTAGTCTACTGGTGCACGGGCTGGAATCAAACACCACATCCCATTCCCTCGCAACCCCTTAGCAAGTGGGAGCCAGAGATCTAAGCATCTCTTGGGAGGTTGACTATATGTAATATAGAAAATAAGGGGGATTTCCTTCTACCATCTCTTTGAAGGCAAATATTTTTATCACCATTTTGCTTTGCCCTGAAAAAAAAAACAAATTATATATATATATATATATAATATGCTAATCTAAAGATATGTAAAGAAAAGTGATTGATTATACAATTCTGCTTCTTGTGAAAACAGAATATTTCCAGAAGGCATACATAAAATTAATAACAAGTATCTTTGGAAGCAAACTAAAGGACAGCGATGGAGGAAAAGTTATTATATATTGCTTTTGAATAATTTAAAATTTTGTCAGCTGTATGTACTTTCTTATTAAAAAGTACTTGTATGACATAAGGAAAATTTTGAAACAAAATCTACGTTTTCTTCATTCAGTTAAGCATTCAAAATCAAAATGCTCCAAACTAGGTGAATGTGATAAATTTGAATTTTAGAAAAGAAATTTATTCAATGGGTTTTTAAATCTCTTGAGATGTAAAAGAGGTTATTATCATTAAAAACAGTGCCCCAATATTACTCAGCTATAAAAAAGGATGATCTTGAGGTCTTCATAAGTAAATGGAGGCAACTTGAGACTATCCTCACAAGTGAAATAAATAAGAATCATATTTATAAATATCCCATTGTGTCTCTAGTGTAAAAAGTAATAAGAACTATAGGAGTAATAAAACCCAAAATGTATAATTGCTATCGTAAAAAAGAGAGGAAAAGAAAGTTCTCTAAAGGATATAACTGCATGTATGTTTAAATGTGTAGAATTGATAACCGTATTACTAAGTTTTTGTTGGATCGTTGAACAGAACTGTTTGCAGCCTCACTGTTTGAATGTCCACTTTGTGTGCTTTAATTTTGTAACTTGAACAACTATTTATAAGAGGACAATATGTAATTTATCAACTAGTGATTTCTTATAGTTTTTTTTTAAATTCTGTATTATTTCTACCTTTTTTTCTGTTTTGCTTTTTTTCCTCTTTAAATAAAATTTTAAAAAAATTTAAAAAAATTCAGGCTACTTTGCTTTTGTCTGCATAATAGAATACTCTGAATATAAATTATGTTAATTTTCATTTTACAAAAAAAATTTAAATAAAATTTAAAAATTTAAAAAATTTTTCATTTTAGAATTTTCAACAAAATTTAATTCCTTTTGACTACTACAATATGAAATGAGGTCATTTAAAAAAAACCAACATTTTATGCACCAATAATTTTTGGTTCCTTCCTGCCATTGTGTTATGCTGAGGAGAAGGTTAGTATTTGTTTTTTTATAAAAGGCTTTTGACTGTTGTTGTGCTAAAGTCAACAGATGATGCATAAACAAGATAGCTGTCTTAGTATTCATTTCTATTTCCAAAGGGTCACAAGGCAATAGGCCGAAAATTTTATCATGGTTAGTTAATAACACTGGAAAATTTAGCTCTTTGATGCAGTGAAATACCTGTGAAAACAGAAAGTAACCATTTTTAATCAGTGAACTATTTCAGTATTTCAGAAAATTATAGAGAATATTTTATAAAACATTTTATAAGTAAGTTTTTAAAGTATAAAATTATAGCTGATTTTTGTTTTAAATCTTATTGCCATGATCAGTAATGAAATTGATTATCCTTTCAAATATTTATTGAAATATTCCTTCTTTACATGAGTGATCATTTTTCCTTATTAATTTGTAGTGCCTAAATATCAAAACTTTTTTTGTTAAGCAGAGATGGAACTCAGGACCTTGCACTTGCCAGGCAGGCATTTATGCCACTGAGCACACAGTGGCATAAATGCCACAGGATATATGCCACAGGATATATCCCTGGCCTTAAAACTTTTTAATGATAAATTGTGTTAAACAACTTTTACTAACTTATAGCTTATACCTTATAGAGTGGCTTATACCTTGTAGTGACTTATATGCCTTTGTGTCTTACCAGGAATCAAACTCAGAACCTTGTACTTGCCAGTCTTTGTGTCATACACTGGATTTTACTTTTATGTATTATTGCATCTTTGTCATATATTTGGATTTTACCTTTATATATGAGAAAATACAAATTTTTTTAACTGTTTACAGGTCAATTCATTTTCACACTATCTACAATGCTGCTTCTAATATGTACTAATTTCCCACACATATATAGTTCTCTATGTGGGACACAGTTTATCCTAACACTCTATTTGTCTTTCTTTGCATCGATTATACACAGTTACAATGAATAAGATTTTATAGCATATCTCGATCTTGATAATCTGCCAGTACAGTGGCACAAACCTGTAATCCCAGCACTTAGGAGGCTAAGGCAGGAAGATCTTGTGAGTTTAAAGCTAGCCTGGGCTACACAGTGAATTGAGGGCCAACCTAAACCACACAGTGAGATCACTTCCCCCAAGAAGAAAAGAAATTTCACTGTAATCTTGAGGGACTTTGACTAATTTATATCTAAATATCAATTTGAGCAAAAACAATTTTTACAACAATGATTCTTTCTTAAAAGGTAAGTATAGTTTCCCTTTTAAGTATCTTTTTTATAACTTTCAATAAAGATTTATACTTTTCTCCACAGAAGCATTACACAACATTTATTAGATTTATCCATAGGTACTGGGGTAAGGTGTGTCATTAATCTGAATAAATGACCTCAATGAACTCTCATTTGTTCTAATGATTTATACATACTATCTCTTAGAATTTTTTATGTAAACAAACACATAACCCTGTGAAAATACACTGGCTAAACACACAGAAAGGTGATATTCTTGTTTTGCTTCTAACTCTAAAGGAAATGTGCCAAGTTTTTTAACATAGGAATATTTACCATAACTTACAAAACAAACAGGTGAAATAACTCAGACACACAAGCTCAAATATTACATGGTTTCTCTGATATGAGAAACTATATATATACATACATATGTATACACACACACACATACATGTATATATACATATACATATATATGACAAATAAGTAGGGAGAAGCTCAACTACTCAAATTACATATTTTGTTGTTTCAAAAATATTTTAGTAGTTGTTTAATTTATACTAGTAGTTTATCTTAAAACACTGAAAACAAAATTTTATGTTTGTTGTACTCAGGGGTTGCAAGGAGAACAATTACGTACAAGAGACATAATTTATAGTATTATTTATAATGGTCACCCAAGGAGGCAAACACAAAGAAAGTGCAGGAAATCTGTCCACAGCACTAAAGACCTAGAAAATCCAGCCGAGGGCCTGGCTCCCATGGCAATAACCTGCATGAATTCAGCTGAAAACCCAGAGCCCATGACAGTGACCCATGTAAAAGTGTATCCTATGGATCTGTGCTGTGAAAGCACAAAGGTCAACGATGGAAGCCAGAACATCTATGCCAGTGGGGTGAAGGATCTGTGCCAGCAGGCTGAGGGTTCTGTACTGGTACGAAGAAGCGATGTTCAAAATAAGAGCTCCTCCGACAATGCGAATAGCCGAGTACATATCAGGAAGCCAGTGTGACGAACTTCTCCTGAAGATTAAACAGCTCACATCTTCCCCTCTGGAGCCAGTAAGCAATGCTCAAAGTAAGGACCAGGGCTCCCCCAAAATGAATTCCAGCCACCCTTGGCAACAAGGTCCCAGCTCTGCCGATGATAACAGCCAAGTTCACATCAGGGGAGCCGGCATGACAAGCTCCTCCAGGAGAACCAATGGTTCCAAACAACACTTAGGAGAACCCACAACACTACCCTTCCACTCCAGGTCTCCTTTTTATGCTAGTAACAGTCCTCAGGTGGGCCATCCGTGCTCAGTACCACGCTGATTCAGTTCAGCTGGTGTCCAGTTCAGCTGACCACCAGTTACCAATTCACTACAGTGTTATAATCTGTTTATGTCTTATATTCTGTGTCTATTTGGAAGACAACAATCCATGGTATACTAACTATTGTTTTTCACTTATTATTTTGTTAGAAAATTGTTTTATTTCTTCAGAAAATAAAAAAATTTTAAAACCATCTGTACTGAACATACAGACTTTTTCTTTATTTTCCCTAAATATTACAGTATAGCAGCTACTTATATTGTACTCAATATTATTACTAAACTAGAGATAACTGAAATGTGGGAGAATATAGGTATATTAGGTGAAAACACTGTGCTGTTTTCTATAGGGCACTTGAGCATCGATGGATTTGGGTATCTGTGGAGCCAATCCACTGTGGATATCAAGGAGCTATGATTCCTTTCCTCCCATAAGTTGGAGATGGAGAAAGATGGAGAAAGGCAGTGAAAGCTAAAATACCTCCCTACCTCCCACTTCACTCAGAAAAATATTTAATCACAGAAACCCCAATATTTGCTGTAAATTTCTGATAGATACTCTTTATCAGATTAAGGAATTTATCTTTTATTCTAGGTTTATTAAAAGTATTCTTGGCTTACTAAGAGTTTTGTTTGTTTTTGCTTTGGTTTGTTTTTTAAGATTTGGCTGTTGAGTCTTATCAAATCCTTCTTCCCCTTAAGTAACACAGTATTATTTTCTCACTAATGCTACAATAGTGAATTTAAAAATGGAATATGGAAACTTCACATGCCTGAGACAATTTTAAATTACTCATGATTTTTAAAATATGTATCTTACTTTTTTTCATTGCTGGGACAAAATATGTCCCAGCAATTAAGGGAATAAAAGTTTATTTAGCTCACAGTTACGGGAATAAAAGTTTATTTAGCTCACAGTTTGTAGAGGTTCCAGTCCATAGTTAGCTAGTTCCAAGGCAGGACAGAATGGTAGAGAGAATCTCAGAGAAAAAACAGTTCATGGCATGGCAGACAGGAGGGCAGCAAGCAGCCAAAGCAGCAAGCCTGCCTTCTTTTTGTCCCCATATATTTCATCCAGGCTATTGATTGGTGCCACCCATACCCAAAACGGGGCTTCCACTATCCACACCTTTAATCCTAGTATCATACCCTTAATCTATATTCACACAGCCCAATCCAGCTCACCTAAGAACACATAACACTTTGAGGGAGTTATCTAGATATAAACCGGAACAGTATATTTATTTGAGATAAAGAAATGTTAATAAACTGAAAAGAAAAAATATCTTAGTTATAGCATTATACCTTTCTAATAGGTTGAATACTTATCTCCCCACCGAAATTTATACATTGAAATCGTAACCTCCACAGTGAAACTGTGCTGTTTCTACCATTACTTCATGCTTACTATTTCTTATTTTTTCCCTTTTATTTCTATATATGTTGCATTGATAATATTTTCTATATTTGTTATTTCTGCTAGACCTATTTCCATTCCTTTATGGTTATCTCAAATTAATATATGCACATTTGAGCTAACAAGGAATAAAGTGTTTTGATATGTATTTCTCTTTTTAGAAGATACAAGAATCTAAGAAAGCTTCTATCTCTTACTCCAGTTTCTACATTCTCTTGTTTAGTACTATAGCTTTACCTTGTTGTTAAATACTTCCCCATGTTAATATTCATTTTGTTACTTTACTTTTTATAATACATTTAACAATGTATAATACAATTTCTTTCTTCACCATTGTTGCATTGAAAGCATGCTAGTCTTTCTTTCTGGATTTGCTGTCCTTTTTGAAATATATACTTTTGCAGTCCTTCCAACAATGTAGTAAACTTAGTCTTCTGAAAATATATTTAGCTAGGCTGAGACTTTTGAGCCTGAGGTCTATTTTCCCTTAACACTTTCAGGATGGTCCTTCTAGAATCTAATACTGCTTTGGAGAATCTTCCAAAAGACCCAAAAATGGAGCTACTCTTTGATCCAGCTATACCACCAGCAGACTGCAAGGATACCTATTTAGGCATGTTTACGTCTATAAAATTCACAATGCCAAGACATAGAAACAACCTCAAGCATACCAGGGCCTCATGCATACTAGGTATGTGCTGTATCAGTGAGCTATAACCACAGCCCTCTAGTAGAAAAGAACCACTGGGGTCATTCTCCAACATTCTCAGTGTTTTCTTTTTTTCTTTCTATCTTTTTGGAACCCTTCATCTTATGAATTGCAAGTCTACTTTTAGAATACCTCTTATAAAATATAGAAAAAAAATAGACTAGACCTTTGTAGCCAATGCCCAAATTTTTAAAGCACTAAATAAAGATATTTTTCAAAAGTCCAACAAAAATAAAGTTTAGAAAATATTCCTTGTCATTACAATTCTTAATTCACTTAAGTTCTTCAAGGATTTGTAGATGAATGAAGAAAATGTGTTATACATACACAATCGATTATTATTTAGCTATAAAGAATAATGATATTTTGTTATTTCCAGGAAAAATGAATAAATCTGGAGACAATAATGTTGAGCAAAATAAGCAAGACCCAGAAAGACAAATACTGCAAGTTCTCTTTAATATGTAAAAGTTTCAAAAGATGGTAAGGAATAGACAAGAGACTATTATTCAACAAGAGAAAATGAATACAAAGTAGGAAACAAAGAGTATTGTACATGAGCAAAATATATCTATTATAATAAAAACTATGTGAAGTCATCAGTTCATTATCTGTTCCTTGAAACCATTTCTTTTCAAATTTTTTAGGTTTTTCATTATTGGCATGCAGTATCATCACAATGTGTGTAACTATCCATTTCTGCTTATTCTAGTTTTGCTTTCTTAGTTTAGTTTTACATCTTTTTGCTATCACTATGAAGATATAATTCATATATCATATAGCTTATTGTTACTTCTTTTTTGATATCAGCTCTATTGAAATATAATTCATATATCATACAACTAAATTATTTAAAGGATACATTTCACAGTAGGGCAGCTATCACATCAGTTGACTTTAGAACATTTTACTTATCCAAAAAAGAAATTCTGTGCATACTAGCCTCCACCATCTACTTTCTATTACTCACTACTTTGGCCATATGAAAACCTTTTGTCTGTATGGATTTGTCATATTTTGAACAATTTTTTAGGAATAGAATAATGTATGTTACTTTGTATCTGTCTTCTTTCATTCATCGTATTTTTCAAATTCATCCCTGTTGTAATATATATTAGTGTTTCATTTCTTTTTATCATTGATTAATATTTTACTGTTTGGATACACCCCATTTTATTTATCTATTCAACAATCAATGGACATTTAGGTTATTTCTATGTTTTAGATATTATGAGAAATATTGCTATCAACACTGGTTGTAAGTTTCTGTATGCACATGTTTTCATTTATCTTGGATAGATATGTAGGAGCAGAAATGTTGAATCTTATGGAAAAACTAGCCCTACTTTATTTCTGACATGTAGGATATTTTCTTCCTATTAAGTTTGGGTAAGAATAAATAACTATTTTTTATTTTTAAATTTTTATTAGTTACATGTACACTGTACATAATGATTATGTTCATCATAGGGAGTTGGTACACATACATAACACATCTTAATTCTTTTTTCCTTTCTTCCTGCTCCCCACCCTGCTACTCTCCCCTTCCCTATCAGAACATCAGAATTTTTAAGTTCAGTGGGGGTTAGACAGGGTAGGATAGTTACCTCAGTGTATTTGATTCATGTATTTCACTAGCTTCCTAAAGAATTTAGTTTTACATATCTTATGAACACTTATGTTTTAGGTCCAGTGCAGTAGTACATGTCTATAACCTCAACTGTTCAGGAGGATGAGACAGGAGGATCACAAGGTTAAAGACAACTGGGCAACCTACTGAGACTCTGTCCCAAAATAAAAATTAAAAAGAGTTAGTAGTATAGCTCAGTGTTAGACCACTACTGGTTTCAATTCAGAGTAATAAAAATATGTGTTTTACAAGAAATCCATTAAATTTTCTTTTTTTGTTTTTCTTTTGGTACGAGGGATTGAACTCATGACCTTGTGCTTGCCAGAGAGGCACTTCTGCCACTGAGCTATATGACCCACCCCACTAAGTTTTCTACTCCAAATACAAATTAAAACATATGGGGACTTCCAGGAAGATGGTGGAGTAGTAAGCAGCAGAGAAAGAACTTCTCTGATAGTTGCCATCCAGGCACTGGAATATAGCAACACGAGGAAGACAAGAAGGAGGGTCATGACTCCCCTGGACACAGGAAGAATATGAAGCAAGAACTGAAGCCCACAGAGACAGTGAAAAGAGAAACAAAAAGGAGGTACCTGGCAGAGCCTTCTCCTTGAGTCAGAAATCACTGCATGGGAGGAACAGTTCAAACTTTCTGACACATAGTGACTGCTGGCACACTAGAGGCCTACACAGAGGGATGCAGCAGTGTAGGCAACAGTGGACTTGAGGCACTGCACTAGCTAGTTGGTGGTGACTGCTGCAGGATTAGACATATTGAGAGACAGGGAAATTTACCAGAAGCCATTTGGAAAGTGACCAACTGAGCTCAAAAATCAGAGTAACTTCCGCATCCATCTAGTAGCTCCCAGCTGAGTTCAGGACTGCAGAAAGTGTGCTGACGGCTGCAAACTACATGGGTCTGGACCAGTCTCACAGTCAGAAATCAGTTTGAATTTCAGGGGAAATAAAGGTGTAGGCCTCACTAGGATTATCCACTAACCCCACCATAAAGCTGCTGCTGGCTTGCTAGGATAAATCAGTACAGATCTGGACTCTGCCTCCACATGTTGTCTACCAGTGACAGCAGAGACAAATATGGAAGTGGATCTCCCTCCCTCTCTCTCTCTCTCTTTTTTTCTTTCTCTCTCTCTCCCCTAGATTTTTGTTCTTTCTTCCTTCATGGTTTGATCTTGATTTTATGAGTATCAACATGTTTTCTAGCTTCTTTGTGGCTACTGTTCTGTTCTGTTCTTCTTTTTATTTCTTTGTTCTCTTTCCATCTTGTCTTCAATACCAGTTTCCCAAAGTTTTTATGATCCCTCTTTCTCCTCCAGACTTGCTTCTAATCACTTTCTCTTCTTCTTTTTCTCTATTTTTTCCTAACAACTTTTAAATTTTCTCCCCTGAGGGTGAAATTGGCATACTGAAGACTTTTTACTGCATATAATTTTCTGGTTTGTTTAGATTTTGTTATATGACCATAAGTCTAGCACATATAAAGTTGTCAAATTAATGGCTACTTCAGTTGGTTATTTTTTAGGCTATGTTTGATGCTGCGGTTATTGCTGATTGTACCACTTCAGCCAAAGTGACATGATTATTCTAACTAGCTGTTGTTACTGATATATGAAGACTGAGATTGCCTAAGGGTCATAGAAAATACTATGGGCCAGTGTCAGAGACCAAGGCGCTGGGCCAAGCAGGCAATACCTTCTCATGCACAACAAACTGAAGAGGTAGCATCTTGCAAAGGACTCAAAGCTCAAAAACCAGTTACACCAGAAAGACACTTCTAAGACATCAGCGTTCCCTAAGGGACTAAATACTAGCAATAAAGCAACTCATCATAGGTAATTTACAAGCATCAACCCAGAAGAAAGAAAATGAGATGGCACTTAAACAAAATGCAACCCCAGATATCAGTTCACCAAAGGGAAACCCAGTGGGCAGTAAGGTGTGACAATCCAAAAGCCACCCACCTGACCTCTTTGAAGTGGGGATAACAACAAAGCAAACAAATGAAAATCTAGAAAAAAAATCAGAAATAATTTCCAAATAACTACAGAGGTGCTGACCACAATGAAAACCATGTTTAGTGATGCTAGAGCACATACAGATTTATTAAAAAAATCTATATATAGGAACTTATGAATATTATATAAACCATGAATGCCCAACATAGGAAAGAAATGGAATCCATTTCTGCAGAAATGGATTCCATATCTGCAGAATCAAGATGATATCCAGAAGAATAAAAATTCCATTGAAAGTATCTGCAGCAAAATGAGCCAATGTGAGAACAGAATTGAGATATAGAACATAGGCTTATAGTTAGTGATACTGAAACATAAGATTTCTTAAAAATAGTAGGGGAACATGAGAAATAAATCCAGCAGCTAATAGATGATACAAACAAGAACAACATAAGATTGATTAGACTCAGTGAAAAAGCAGAAAACAGCACAAACGATATAAAAAAAAATCAATTTACAGACATAATGGCAAAAACTTTCCCTGAAAGGAAAAAGAATTCGACACACAGATAAGTGAGGCAAGTAGAACTCCACTTAGCCATAATCAAAAGAATCTACAGCTAGGCATATCATAGTCAAGATTTCAGAAATTCAACAAAAACAATACAATATTAAAAGCTATTAGAGAAAAGAAACAAATCACCTATAAAGGAAAGCCCATCAGAATCACAGCTGACTTCTCAACACAAACCCTCAAGTCAAGGACAGCTTGGAGTCAAGTATTTCAAGCCCTAAAAGAAAACAACCTCCAACCCAGATTGATGTACCTTGTAAAATAATCTTTCAAAATTGATGGAGAAATAAAATGCTTCCATGACAAAGAACCCTGAGGAAACTCATAAACACCAAATCAGTACTCCAAAATGTTCTGAAGGATATTCTGAAAAGAAATAACAAGGACTACAACTCCATGAACCCCAACAGAATAAATCCACTGGCAAGTTAAACAATTAAACAGAGGGAAGGAAGAAAGGGGGGAAGCCAACAACAGGGAAACAACATGACAAGGATAAGTCAATACATATCAGTACATATCAATACATAAGTTACAACCATCTATATTAATGGTCTCAATCAATCAAAAGAAACAGACTGGCAGATTGGGTAAAAAAAAAAAAAAAAAGATCCAACAATACAATGCATACAAAACTCCTTTTCTGATCCTTGCTTTTACCCCAGAATAGACAAATCCCCCTTCCTCTGGCACAGTGTGCTTTCTTCATAGTACTTATCCAGGATGCAATTAAACATCATGTTGTGTTTGGCCCTTCCATTGGACTGTGGTATCTGTTTTAGTCAACATTAACTGTATCTCCAAGAACTTCGAATGATGCTTGGCTTACATACAGAATCCAAAAATTTATGTGACTGCAGTGGAAAAGAAGAGCAGAAGAAAAATCTGGACAAGAAATTAAAGACTGAATCATATAAGATTTTACATGTTCAATTACAGACTTTAGCCACTATTGACTTATAGTGCTGGTCATATGGCTTAATGTACTGTGTTGTGTCATCTTTGTTAGAATAAGCCCCTTTGAAACAGTAAGAACAAAAACATGAAGATGTAAAAAGCTAGGTGAGCTTTGATCAGGCATGATATTATAGTTCTGTTGGCCACTATTTCAGTGTTAATGATTCAACAAAATATAATAAATGTCTTTTATTTGAAAGAAAAAACTACACTTGATTTAAAAGAAATTCATAGACTGAAAGTCAAAGGATGGAAAACAATACTCCATGCAACAGGAACCCAGAAAAAATCAAGGGTAGCTATGCTATTTGAAGACAAAGTGAATTTCAAGCTAAGATGGATGAAGAGAGACAAAGAAGGTCACTATATCCTTGTAAAAAGAACAATCCAAGAGGAAGAGATAAAAATCATAAATATACATGCAACAAATATCTGTGTGCTCAACTACATAAAACAGATAATAATAGACATGAAAAATAAATAAGCAGTTGTAATGGGGGATCTCAATACCCCACTTTCACAAATAGATCAACTAGCACAAAAATTAACAATGAAATATTAAAACTGAACCAAATTTTTGAACACATGGACTTAGTAGATATCTACAGAGTAGTATACCTCGCAACATCAGAATACACATTCTTCTTAGATGCATACAAGATGTTCTCCAAATACTGGCTCATAGAACATGCTTAAGTAAATACAAAGGAACTGAAATCATCTCATACATAAATGAGACCTTAGTGCGATGAAATTAGAAATGAATGGCAAAAAAAAAACCATAAGAACTTCATAAACACATGGAAATTAAATACTGCCCTCCAGCATAACTGGTGTGTCAAAGATGAAATTAAAGAAGAAATTAGACAGTTTTACAATTAAATGATAATAATAATACAACATACCAGAGCTAATGGGACACAATGAAAGCAGTCCTATGAGGGAAATTTATAGCAACAAATACACATATCAGGAAAACAGAATAAGCTCAAATAAACAACTTAATGTTGAACCACAAACTTCAAGAAAAAGAAGAGCAAGCTAAGTCCAAAGTTGAAGAAGGAAATTATAAAGGTCAGAGCACAAATTAATGCAATGGATACTAAGAAAATAAGGAATCAATGAATCGAAGAGTTGGATCTTTGAAAGACTAAATAAAATCAACAAATGCTTAGCCAAGATTATGAAAAAAAAAGGGAAAGAAAAGACTCAAATTCATGTAATTAGGAGTGAAAAGGCTAAAGTCACAAAAGGCCCTGCAGAAATCCAAAAGATCATCTATACCTACTTTTAGAATTTATATTCTAATAAGATAGAAAATGTAGAAGAAATGGACAGATTCATAGATACATATGAATTACCAAAGCTAAACCAAGAAGATATAAAAATCCTAAAGTAACATCAACCAGTGAAATTGAAGATGTAATTAAAAACCTACCAACAAAGAAAAGCCCAGGCCCTGATGCATTTGATGCACTGATGAATTCTTCAAGAAATTTAGAAAAGACCTAACACCACTACTTCTCAAACTATTTAATGAAATTGAAAGGGAAGCAATGCTCCCAAACTAACTCCTGAAAGCAAGCATTACCAAAACCAGAGAAGAATCCAACTAAGAAAAAGAACTATAGGAAAATCTCCCTAACAGAAATAGATGCAAAAATCCTGAATAAGTTACTGGCAAACAGAATGTAGCAAATCATCAAGAAGATTATACACCATGACCAAGTAGGATTCATCCCAGGGATGACAAGGCCAGGGATTTAGCTCAGCAGCATAAGCACCTGCCTTGCAAGTGTGTGGTCATCAGTTCGATCCCCGGTTTCAAAAAAAAAAAAAAGGATGGCTCAACATACACAAATCTATAAATGTAATATACCATATTAACAGAGTCAAGGAAAAAAATATGATCATTTCAATAGATGCAGAAAAAGCTTTTGACAAAGTTTACCACCCATTCATGATAAAAACCCAACAGAAAATTAGAACAGGTGGTCTTTATCTCAGTCTGATAGAAGTCATCTATGACTAACCAATAGCCAATATCATACCTAAATGAACAAAAACTGAAAGCTTTCACTCTAAAATAAGGAATAAGACAAAGATATCTACTGTTACCACTCTTGTTCAATATAGTTCTGGAAACTTTACCCAGAGCAATTAGACAACAAAAAGAAATAAAAGAGTAACAATAGGAGATGAAGTAGTTACATTACCATTATTCACAGATATTATGCTACTCTACACTGAAGACCCCAAAAATTCCATCAAAAGATTTCTAGATTTAATAACAAAATTCACTAGCATAGCTAGATACACAGTCAACACTCAAAACTCAATGGACCTCCTGTACACAAATAACAAACTCACTGAGAGAGAAATTAGGAAAACAACACCTTTCATAATAACATACAACAAAATGAAATATCTAGGCATCAATCTAGTGAAGGAAGTAAAAGACCTTTACATTGAAATGTACAGTACTCTGAAAAAAGAACATGAAGAGGATATCAAAAAATGGAAAGACATTCCTTGCTTTTGTGTAGGAAGAACCAATATAATGAAAATGGCCATACTTTGAAAATTGTTATACAGATACAATGCAATTTCAAGCAAAATTCCTACAGCATGCCTCATAGAATGAGAGAAAACAAACCTAAAATTCATTTGGAGCCAGAAGAGACATAGAATAGCAAAGGAAATTCTGGGCAACAAAGGTAAGGTGGGGAACATCACAATCCCAGACTTGAAATTATACTATGAAGTTACTGTGATAAAAACAGCATGGTTGTAGCAAACAAAACAAAACAAAAACAAAAGCAAAAACACCGGACCAGAGAATCAATGGAACAAATTAAAAGATGCAGAAACAACTACAGACATACTTAGCTTCCTTAACTTTGACAATGGTGCCAAAAACATTCGCTGAAAAAAAAAAGCCTCTCTAATAAATGGTGCTGGAAAAACTGGTTCTCCACATGCTTAAGATTAAAAATAAACCCATATCTCTTACCATGTACTTAACTAAAACTGAAATGGATCAAAAAATCTAAATATTAAAACAGAAACATTAGATCTACTGGAAGATAGAACAAGATATCTTGAAGCTATTGTTGTAGACCAACACTTGGAGCAAAACCCCTGATCGCACAAGAACTATCACGAAGAATCAATAACTGGGATCTCATATTATAAAAAGCTTTCACATAGCAAGAGAAACCACCAACAAAGTGAAGAGAAAACCCATAGTACGGGAAAAAATGTTAGCCAGCTGTTCTTCAGACAAAGGATCACTATTAAGAACATATAAAGAACTCAAAAAAATCAGATCCTCCAAATTTAAATGCCCAATCCAAAAATGGGCATCATCACTTCTCAGATGAAGAACAAACAGCAAACAACAAACACGAAAAAATGACATTACTCATCATTTAAGAAATACAAATTAAAGCAATGCTGAGACTTCAGTTTACTCCAGAAAGACTGGCCATTATCAAGAAATCAACCAATAATAAATGCTAGGAGGGAGGGCTATAGGGAAAAATGAATTCTTCTCCAGTGTGGCGAGTACAGACTGGTACAAACACAGTAGATATCAGTTTGGTGATTTCTCAAAAAACTAGAGCTAGAGATTCCATTTGATCAAGCTATTCCCCTTCTGGGTATCTTCCCAAAAGAAATTAAAACTATCTTACCACAGTGATATATGCATACCCATGTTTATAGCAGCACAGTTTGTAACAGCCAAATCTTGGAAACAGCCAAAATGCCCATCAATCAAGGAATGGATAAAGAAGATGTGGTTTGTTTATGCAGTGGAGTACTACTCTGTCATAAAGAAGAATAAGCTTGAGACATTCCTAGGAAAATGGATGTACCTTGAGACAATACTATTAAGAGAAGTAAATGGGACAAGCATGCATTAATACTGCATTGCTTCTCTGGTATGAGAAACTGAAAGTGTAAATAAAGATTAAAATGTATATTAGGTACTGTGAAATAGGAAGAAAATGGTCAAATAAGGGAAAAAAGGAGTGATGGTAAAAAGGCAAGAAGGAAAAATGAAAAAAATTGAGAAATAAAGAAAAAAATGGAAACAAATCTTCTGTTAAGGAGGGTAGCAGTTGAAAGGTGTGTAGGGAAATGGAAAAATGAATCAAAATATGTCATGTACAGGTGCAAATTTTCTATGATAAACGTGACTATTATGTATATGCAAAATGCACCAATAAAATCTGATTGAAGAAAAAAGGAAGTAAAAATGGAGTCACCTTGAAATTACTTCTTTTCAATAGTATCTTGGATAGCTGTCCAAAAAAGATAAGAAAATATCTGACAAAAAATATATTCTCAACTTTTTTCTGATCTTTGTTGAAGCTTTTCTCACTTCTGTGTAAACTGTGTGACTGGACTAGAGATAAGTTGGCCATCTTTAAACATTCTAAACATTCTCAGATGCTTTAGGTTTCTTTACAACTGTTCTCCAAATTTTGATTACTCTTGTTTACTTCTTAGATCAATTTTCATTTCTTGATTTATTGTTATTTGTTTTTAAATAAAGGAAATTGAAAGTTGATTGATTAGTCAGCATATATTTTATTGGTTATAGAATAATTTGTGTGTGATAATTTCACTGTAATATATCCAAAGAATTATTTTTCCTAAAGGTCCACACTGTTTATACTATTCAGTAACATCAATTTACTTATGGTGTCATAAGTATAACTGAAACCTTTCCAAGACAAAATATTGCATAAATAATAAAGCTCTCTCTCTGTGATTCCTTCAATTTGTAACTGAAAAATAAGCAACTGAAACCTTTTCTTTTTCAAATTTTCATTTGTAACTCTAGTATTTTTCTACTTAAAGTAAGAATCAGGGAATCAATTTTGTTATTTATTGTAACTATCAGTTATTCAAAGAATTATTCAAAAGATACTGGAGAGGATTCTCAGGTCAGCCGAATCTGCCACAGGTAGAACAAACTCAAGTCACAACACAAATTTAACTACAAGAAAAATTGTCTACTACCCTGAAGAGTTCAATTACAGATTGTACTAAACAAAAACATAGTCTTTTAATGTATCTTAACAAGGAATAAATGGACAATCATTAACTATCATAAAAAGGGATCCCAAGGAAAGAATTTAAAATATGAAAATATTAGATTATATGAAAAGTGTCTAAAAGAAAATTCTGGGCTCACTGAGGATTGTTCTTTAAACTGGCTTCATGAAAATGTGATTCTGTAAGAAAATTCTGTAATGTTTTCTAGTCACTTTCCAACTGACAGTAAAATTATTAGCATACGATGAAAAGATGTTAGTTTTGTTAAATTTAGACAAGTGGGCAGTACTATCAAGCATGGAAACTTATAACACACATTTGAGAGGTGTTAACTATAATACTTACACACTCTAGCTGAGAAGAACATAAATTCAAGTTCTAAATCCTACTGTGTAGCATGAATAAATTACTAAAAGAGGTTTTTTAATCTATAAAGTACTTCTTACTTTTTTTATTATTATTGCTTCATTTCATTTTACTTTTTAGTGCTGACAATCAAACACAGGGCCTTCCACATACTAAGCCTGCACTCTACCACTGAGATACACCTCCAGCCTTAAAATTATTTTCTCACCTAGATAAGGTAATGTCCTAGGTAAGTTCTAGTAACTGAGAGCAAGGCTGAAATAGCCATATATTTTGAACAAATTTTTGAAGACCTGTGAATACCAGTTAAATTTATGTTACTGTTTTATCAAACCCAGAAAGTTGAATTGAGTAACAAAGGCGAATGTGTTCACCTGGAAAGACATGCTTTAGTAACAGCACCGTGCAGATTTTCGTTAGGATACTGTGACAGCCGACGAGAAATCCGTAACAGTTGCCGGGTAGAAAGTGATGCTGCCAAGGACTGTGCCTATCAGAAGACAAAGCCTGTTAAGAGTCTTGTTTCAACTTTTTATAGCCCTTCGGATGGACACCAGAGCAGAACTTATTGTTCCTGAAGGACAAGGCCAAACTTAAATATGTGCCGTTAATGAAGTACAAATAAAAAATAATCAATTTATAGTTAAAATATCCTTGAAGGTAATTTTTAAAACATTTATCAAAAGCATTTATCAATTAAATTCAACTAGAGTATTTTAATTGCACCACGTGTTATATACACACACTGGGGCAGGGGAGGTGGGATGGGGAGGGTGTTACATAACATGGGTCGCATCTGTCTTAACAAAGAGCTCTGATACACAATTGACCCCTGCCCCACCTCCACAAAGCCAATTTGTTAAGACACTCTTCATAAATCTTAGGCAAATCCGTGGTTTCTGAAATAGAGAAAGCAGTTGTGGTCAGTGTAAGCTGTTAATCAAAGGTGTCAGCCAGTTTTCCCCTTGAGTTGGAGGCTTGTTGTTTGGAATCCTTCCCCTGTACTGCCAGAATATTTTTTTGCCTTCTTATGCCAAATTCCACCAAAAGACATGCCAATATAGAACCCATCACATGGTAAGTACTCGATAAACACTTGCTGACTTGAAATGTAAGGCAGTTTAATATAATGGTGACATTTATAGGGTTTGAAGTTGGACAAGTCCGATTCTCACTTAGTAACTATGTGGTCTCAAGAAATTTCTTGGAGTTTCCAAAGATGGCGGACCAGTAGGTAGCAGGAGAGGGAACCTCTCTGAGAGAGACAGCTTAAATGCCAGAATAGAACATCCTGGAGAGACCCAAACAGAAAGAGATGGACTTTCTCAACCCAGGAAGAAACTAAAGTGAAAAAAACCACTTGAATATGAGGTCCTGGGGCTAGCATTAGAGAAGCTAAGATCAGTGAGCATGGCACCCTCCTCAAGCTGCCTGAATTACTGCCTGAGATTGACATGACCGACCGAACCGCGTGGATTTGACTGGCTTGAGCGGCCCCGAGCGTGGAGCTGAACAGCCCTGTGCGTGGCTTGCCCAGACCTGGCCCTGCATGAGAACCACCCAGAGGCACCATGAATTCGCACCGCAGCCACGCTGAAGTCAGAGGTCAGAGAGCCCAGCAGTTCTCAGGTACCGGCATCAACACGCAGTGAGTGATGGGAATGGGACACTTCCACAGGAAAGGGGCAACTGACTGGATGACATGTTGGATTTGGGCACGACAGCCCAAACTCCATAAGTACATGGCTTCAGTTGGTTGCTCCACTTGCTGAGCGGATTGGTGGAATCTGCTTGGACTGGGCCATGCCCCTGGCCAGGAGCCAGTGGGTCATTACAAATTAATTCCCTGAGCTCGGTACACAGTGACGCAGTGAAGGTCTGCAAAGGTTGACTGGCCTGGAGGGGAAGAGCCAGCGCACACTGCCCTTGCTTAAACTTCAATCTTTGATAGCAGAAGGCAGAGGGCAGAAGCTCCTAGCCTGAGCCCTCTAAAGGAACTTTAACCAACAAGAAAAGGGGCTGGGAATTGCACTATGCACTTGTATGGAAGGAACCAAAAACATGACGAGAGGGAGAAATAAGAAAAAAACCCCAGCCCCCAACCCTGAGAACATTGATCCAGGAGAGGTAAATACAAAAGAGATTGAGGGCAGCAAACATGCAACATCAAACAAAGCATTACCGGACATAAAGAGATACCTTCAGGACCTTGTAAGTGGGATCAAAACTGATAAGTAGATTAATAAGAGAAAGGTTGGGCACCTCTCAAGGAGACACAGACAGAAGAATGGAGGAACACAAAAGGAGAGAAACATTTAATGAAGAATACAAAAAAACCCTAGAACTCATGAAGTAGATTCAAAGAGATTATCAGGAAACTAAAGACTGCATAGAAAGCTGGCAAAACTGCTTGAAAGAAACCAAAGATAGACTATCAAACATTGAACACAGGATTGCAATGTGTGATCATGAAAGGGAAGAGCTCTTAAAAATAACAAGGGAGCAGGCAGTAACAATTGGAAGGCTAGAGGACGACAAAAGAATCTATAACTTAAGAATAAAGTATATGAACGAAGAAGCAGGAGTCAAAACAGAGGAATTGCAAAGGCTATTCACAGAAATTATTAAGGAAAATTTCCCAAGCATAGAAAAAGGAAATGATATGCAGATGTATGAAGCATACAGAACTCCAGCCACCTACAACCAAAACAGAGCTATACCTAGACAGATAATAATCAGGATCCCAGAAATTCAATATAAGAACAGAATATTAAAAGCCATCAGAGAAAAGAAACAGATCACCTATAAAGGAAAACCCATCAAAATCATGGCAGACTTCTGGACACAGACCATCAGGTCAAGAAGAGCTTGGAATGAAGTAATTCAAGCCCTGAAGGAGAACAACCTCCAGCCCAGATTGATGTATGCTGCAAAACTCTCTATAGAAATTAATGGAGAAACAAAATGCTTCCGTGACAAAGAGGAACTTGGCGAAATTGTGACCACCAATCCAACCCTACAAAAAATACTGAAGGACATTTTAGAGAGAGATAACAAGAATACGAGCATTTCAGGAACAGTGGCAGAGAGGACTCAGTGAACAGGGCAGACAGTGGACTGGATCAGAAAAATAGACAACGAATGGCAGAAAAACAGAATAGCAGAAATAAGGCAGAGAAGATTGGCTGTAATCTCTAGTATAGATGGCCTTGAAATATTAACAGAGAGAAATACAGGCAGAGTAGATCAGGAGATAGGGTCCATTGAGATGCTCTATATAGGGAAGCAGTGGGACCCAAAACAAGCAGTGCACCCTATGGGAGTGAAAGGGGAGGAATTGTCTAAAAAAGGGAGGCAAAGGATATTGTTAATGGGATAGCAAGATTTAAAATTTACATTATTCCCATCACTCTGCTTGGATGGATTACATGCTGTTCCAGTTGGTCTACTTATGCTAGACTTGAGGACATGGTCAGCTATCCCAAAAATAAGAGGACATATTATGGTAATCATCCCTAATTTCCTATCAATTTAACCTGAAGCCCTTTATAACTTATACTGTCTTATTATGACTGATCTTATTTGAATCTGGTTTGTTAGATTGCTACTTTGTATTGACTGATTTTATTTAAATCTGTTATGATTGATAGCATCAAGTCTAAGAGTATAGGCAACTACACTGAAGATGACAAGATTCACTAAGATACCCACTCTGGTTTGATTATTACTT